>JAJJWX010000184.1:0-297281 GCA_023529315.1 Papaver bracteatum
ATGTTGACTAACAGTTGACTGACAGTTTGACCTTTGACCGTTAGTCTTAACGGTTGACCAACGGAATATACTTTGACCGGAGGAGAATTTTCAGGTTGCCGACGGTGCGGATTCCGGCCAACTTCCGGCAAAAAACACAGTTTTCCAGTGAGCAAAAATGCAGAATTTTGGATGGACTTCTCTCATGTGTGTGAAGACTTAGAAGTGGGAATTGGATGAAAACTTGGAAGTTTTGGAGAATTGGACTAGAATTTGGAATATGGCTCAATTTGGGAAAGTGGTGTTCTTATGGAATGAGGAATCTTTTCCTACAAAGACATGGAGAGTATTGAAGCCTATAAATAGAGGAGTTCTCTACAACTTTTTACACACATCTACTTTGGAGAAGGAGTTAAAGTGCACAAGGATTGGAGGAAGGAGCAACCATCATCTTTGCAATAAGTTTTTCTTTCTTCCTTAATTATTATTATTATTGTGTGAACTCCAAATTATGAGTAGCTAATTTTCTTATTGATTGAGGATGAATTCCTAGTTCTTAATATTTGATCTGAGTTTTGTTTCAATTCTACTTTGAAGTTTTTCATATGATTATCGATTGTTTTTACTAATATTAATGTTTATGATTGATTGATAGGTTGTTTAGAGTGCACGCTAAATTGATTTGTTAGTCTAATCTAAAGCTAGTGTAAGTTAGAGGATAAGTAATCGTTTCTTGACTTTTCACATAAGTAGCAAACACAAGACCTTGCGGAGGGATTCCGTGGAGCAATTGTGTGTAAAAACAACGTTAGCAAGTGGACCTTGATCTAAGAGTTTAACTACTAATATCAACCTAATAAATTCATAAATCTTAATGCATTTAAATAAATTACATCTTGAGTGATCTACTACTAGGTGGTTTGGTGAATAGAATCCTGTGAGTCGAGAACTTCAGATCCGGTGATATAAGGGATTTTGGGGTTAGCACTGATCTAGCTGCTATACCTACGGTTGGTGATAATTTGTGACTAATAAGAAGTGGAAAAGAACATAACTTTAATCATTGTTTTGCAGCGAAGAAGGATTCCTTGATCTATTCTCTCTCATTGATTTCAACTTACACTTTTAATTACTTTGTTTAATTCTTTTGCTTTATAAATTTTACAACCAATACCCCCCTTTTTGTGATAATTATACAACTAGAATCTCTTGCTCCTCGTGGGATCGACCTTGACTACCCTATATTACTCTTTAATTAGGTAGTAAAGTATTAATTAATTTGTTATGGTAACGACACGCGTACAATTATTCATATTATCAGATAAAGAGTATTATTACAAGAAATTAGCTGGAAGCCTAACCAGCTAAGTTCTAACACTACATTAATTGAATAGGTTGTCATGCTAGCCTACCAGCGAGCCTCATGAGGATCCAAGTCAAGGGAGCCGAAGCAGATAGGGGGCTATGATTATGTCGCAAGGCTTATTATTAAAAAAAATTAAAACTTAGAGCGACCTCTATTTCTTGAAAATGACTAAAGGACTAGATATAGTGTCGTACGCAAAATATCTCTTCCTTACTTACTAGTCCTAACAAACACTTCGATGAAGTTCTATGGTAAGATTTTTTGAACCCAAAATCTTATGATGATATACTGTCAAGAGAAAAACACAGAAGTCCTGCAATTAAATAGCTGTGGAGGATAGCAGCTTTCATAACCATGAAGGAAATTTGGTTTCAAAGGAATAGATGTGTGTTTGAATATGAAAAAGTCAACATACAACTTATTCAAGACAGAATAATGAAGCTTACCACAGAATGTGAAGTCAGAATGAAAGCCCACATGTGGAACACATCATATGACCTGCAAGTACTAAATTTTTTTGGGTTGCAGTGCAGACAAGTTAGAAAAACTTCCATCCAGGAACTTAAATTCAATCTCTGTACAATGGGAAAAATCTTATTATGTTGTGATGGTGCCTCTCAAGGAAACCTAGGTGCAGCTGGTTTTGGTTTCATTGCTAGAAATAGTGGAGGAGACTGTATAGCAGCAGTAGAAGGAGGTTTGGGGACTGCCACCAACTATTTTATTGAGGTACTTGCTCTCATTTGTGTAGGGGAATGGGCTTTTCACAGGGGATACCTTAAACTAATTCTTAGATCAGATTCAAAGGAAGTTATTGAAGCTTTCAAAATTAAGAAGATTCCTTGGTTTGCTATTAAAAGATGGGATAAAATCTGTAAAAATGTTGAGGAGATGGAACTAAGCCATAGTTATAGAGAGACTAATTTATCTGCTAACACTCTTGCTAAGATAGGATCAAGACTAGGAAAAGGTAAACAAGTGATATATGATTCTAAACCTGTCTTTCTACCTCAACTTGAAAATGCAAATCAGGTTTACTATAGATTGAGCTAAAAAACAGAATTGTAGACACTCCTTTTTGGTTGTTTTGTAATCACTTTTGTAATATGTGAATATTCCTTTGGCTATTAATAAAATTTATTATTGAGCAAAAAAAATTCGATGAAGTTATGACATTCATAATTGTGAAGTACTTTTTTTTTTGTGGATAACTTGAAACTTTATTAATTAAACATCATCAGTTCAAAAAACCTGTTTAACAAAGAATCCATGTTCACTGTATTGCAGTAGAACTCATCAAGTATCAATTTATCCTTCCTGACAGACTTAGAGATGGAATCAGCTAAGTGATTATCCGTTCTCCTTACATAACTAACTTTAACAGAATTAAAAGAGCTATTATGTCTCTCAAAAGTTTCATGTTTTCCCATCTAATATGTGATGAATTATTATTGATAGCATTAACCACCACCTCTGCATCAGCAATGACATGTATATTGTTCAACTCCATAACCTGTGCCCAACGAAGTCCTTCAAGTATTGCCTTGCATTCTCCAGCTTCTGCATCAACTACTCCAGCTGCATAGGTTCCTTTGATACCTGTGCATTCTCCTGCTGAATTGAAGAGAACAATACCAGTACCACATTAATTAGTAATACAATCAAATGAAGCATCTGTAAACAATTTAAAGACATCAGAGCCAGCAGCATGATCATTATGCACATGGTTATGAACTATAATATCATGGGATGTAGACCTAAGATCAGGAGAAGCCTTGTCAGCTAAATTATTATGCAAAGAATTACTAAAATAAGTGAGTTGATACTGGATTCTATTAGAAGTATTGTTGGGGTTTAGAGTTTTGTCCTCAAAAACACAATCGCATCTCTCTTTCCAAATAATCCAGTAGCCAACCATTAATAATTCCCTCCATCTCTGCAGATCATCAATACTTGTGTTTTGAACATCTTGAAACCATGAAATAATCCACGACTGAACTGAAGGACAATTTGTTGAAACCTGATCAATGTTGATATTAAGGGTTCTCCAAACAACTCTTGCATGAGAAAAGTTGATCAGAAGATGATATAGAGTTTCTTCAGCATGTTTACAAATCTCACAGTGAGTTTCCATGGTATGCATTGCCTGCACTAGTCTCATTCTAGTTGGAACTATACCTTTTAAACACTTCCAAATGAACAGTTTAACTCTATGAGGTAGCTTCATCTTCCAGAGTATCTTCCACACTGTTGTAGGAACCACATTTAAAGACATTTGTTGTTGTACTTTAGTCTCCATGAGCTTGTTGTAGGATGATTTAACCGTAAAATTCCCATATTTAGAAGGAACCCATTTAATGTTATCATCTTCATGTACTGACAATTGCATTCTCTTAATTTTCTCAAATTTGTTTGGAGCGAATAGCAAGTTGAGAAGAGAAACATTCCAAGAGTTTGAATCTGTGAGGATCAGTTCACTAACCAAAAACATATTGCATATGAGAAGGATGTAAAGGTTCATCTTTGGAGTCTAACCCAATGATCCATTTATCCACCCATATTTTAGTACCTTTCCCATTGTTAACTTCAATGAAGTAGTTGTTTTGTAGTATTGACAGTCCTAGCTCAATACCCTTCCAAGTCCAAGAAGAATTTTTCTTTTTTTTTTTGGTAAGTCTTAGTTTATTGAAACCAAAAAAACGTAATTACAAGAATTACATAATGGGAGGCTCGAGGCCTCCCCACCCCCATAAACCAAAGGGGCACACTAAAAAACAACAACAAAAAACACAAAAAGCTTAAAAAAAAAGCTTTCCAAATCCCAGAAAAAAACAAAATAGAAAAACAAAACTAATATCGTTTGCGTCCAACTCTAAAATTCCTCTTCTTAAGGCTAGCAATTGTTTTTGTCAAATCAAAATCATCATCTTGCTGGTTGTATTCATCTTCAGAATCCTTTTCGTATTCATCTTCATATTCATCTTCTTCTTCCAGAAGCATAATTACCACCAGGAATAAGCTTAATAGGAGATTGAGCTTTTTGTTAGTTGCCATTCTATCTACTAACTCCTTTTTTTCCTTGTAGTATTGTTTTCTAAAGTCTGGATTTCTAATAAAATTACCACGACTTGATCATTTTCAATAGTGCTCGCCTATAAATCTAGTTCCTCACTAGACAAAATATTTTTCATATCAAAAACAACATCATCCAACCTGTCTCGTTGTTTTTTTAACTCTTCTATTCTTTCTAGGGAAAGCTCTTTTTTTCCGTTTCAACATGAGAACCGGTTTCCTTATATCATCAGAAATTGTACCCCATTCCTTTGAATTCTTAACTTCGTCTTTCATATTAGCAGCTAGGAGATCAGCATTTTCAACTTCTAAATTTTCATCGTCTCTAAACCCCAATTCAGAATTTAAAGATTCAAAAGGATTAGCACAAATTATTTCAAGTGTTGCATAATGCATCCGCAAACGTAAATTTAGTAGGAGAGGCTTTACTCTTTACATGCTTCCAATCATCTTTAGAAACGTTAACTATTTTCTCTTTGCTAGGATGCTTTGATTGTTGAGCAACTACCGCAAAGCACCCATGTTTGTAATATTTTTTGTGTTTGAAAAAGTATGAACTTGCTTACCTTTCTCCTGAGTGGCAACAGACTTATTCATGGATCGACCCTCATTAAGACGGTTCCATGTCAATGTTGCCTTCCTTTTCCGTATCCACAATAGACAAGGATGGAGCACCCCTGCAGTAAAGCAATATCCTTTTGTGCAGCAATAATGTTTTGCACCTAATAAGCTTCATCCTGAGCTTCTTCACGAAACTCAGGCTGAATATTTTTCAAGCTCAATTCCAACATTTTAGCATCACCAAGAGCAGATTTAGGCTGCCCATCAGCTGTACCAACTTCCTGAGTAGTATTAGTCTTTGCATCATCTTTTCCTTGATTTCCCGCTTGGGTATCACCATCAGTACATTTGGGTAGCCACTTCTAACATTCTTCACAGATTTTTCTTGTTCTTCTTTCTACAATCGGTATCAACATGACCAACAATTTTGCAAAAAGAACAAAACTTGGGTATTTTTTGTAGCTCTACAAACTGATCAAAACTTCCCCCCAACGTTACATGAATTGAATCGGAATTTTTTTTCCAAAATCAATATTAACCAAAGCAGCGATAACACCCATACTCATGATTTAATGTCTTCTTATCTACCATAACTGGATTTCAAGAGTTTTTCCAAGAGATAACAGAACTTTTTCCGTCCATAGCTCTACATACAGTTTTAGGAAAATTGACCCAAACCGAAGCATGAGAAGAACTCTCTTTATCCGGATCAAACCATGGGAACCAATCTGAAGATGTAACTCTTGTTGATTGACTTTCCAAGTTTTCTCAATGGACTTTTAGCTTGTTCTCTTGAGATGAAAACTTGATAATAAAAAAGCCCTTATTCATAGGTGTGAATTTTACCATCGCTGGACCAAACCCCATTGATTTTCCAGGATCTTGTAACATCATTAAACTTTGCAACCCTAAAATCCAATCTTCCAATAAGACTGAAATTCCAGGCCGCACACCCTTCTTGAAAAAATCTAACGGAAGTTCCATGAGGGTTTATCATCGTTAAAACTAGGATTTGCAGATCGCCAATATCAATTATAGTAGGATTCAGATTTTGTTTACCTTTAACCATGTTGCAAATGATGTATTCGCAGTAAGAGAGTTAGACGAAACCTGATGTTGTTGTTCTCCATTGTAGATCATCCAAAAATGAGCAAACAATAGAGAAAACGATTGTAAAGCAAAAACCCCAAAAGACGATGAGATTCAGAAGAACAAAGAATCGCTCAAAAAAACCCAACGAATTTAGAGAGAGAAAAAGTCAAAATTCATCAGTAGCACCTCAGATTTATTTGATATTTCGAATTTCCACCACCGAAGTTGAAGAAACGTAAGATTGGGTCATCAAAAACCAATCGAAATTGATTTAGATGATCAAAAACATGAACAAAAACGAATCTAGACGAGCTGAAATTTGGAGATGAAAAAATCGCCTAGGAGAGAGAAAACCTCAACTGAAAAATCGCCTAGGAGAGAGAAAACCTCAACTGAGAAAACCTCAACTGAAAAATCGCCTAGGAGAGAGAAATTTGGAGATGAAATTTGAAGTATTTTTCCCTTCTGAAGACAAGTGTATGAAATATTCTTTTTTGAAATACTTAGCCTTAAGAAGTCTTGTGAGCCGATGATCACTTTGCTGACATATTTTCCAAGCTACTTTAGTGAGAAGAGCATGATTGAGTTTCTCCAAATCTCTAAATGCCAGTCCACCCATGTCTTTAGAAATGCACATATTGTTCCAGGCTATTAGATTCAAGCCTCTATTGCTTTTATATCCCCACCAAAACTTTCTTTGAAGTGAATTAAGTTTTTTAAGAAGTTTTTTAGGGATCCTAAAAGTGCTCATTTGGTACATAGGAACTGCATTAAGGACAGCCTTCACCATTGTAGTTCTTCCTGCTTGATGAAGATTAATGCCTTGCCAATGTCCAAGTCTTCTCCCAAAAGCCAATTTGATATCAACAAAAGCTTTAACTTTAGACTTACAAATTAGAAGAGGTGAACCTAAGTATTTCTCATTTTCCTTCATAGAGTTAACTCCCAATATACTGCTGAGAGTGTTGCATACAGAAGGATCAAGATTGTTACTATAGTGAACTGAAGATTTGTCAAAATTAATGACCTGACCAGATTGTGAACTAAAATCTTCTAAGATTTGAAGAAGATTATTCACACTGGTTAAATTTGCTTGAGTGAAAATGAGACAATCATCTGCAAATACCAAATGATTAATATGTGGAGCACCTCTTGCAGCAATAATACCCTTGACTGCCTTGTTGTCATGAGCCTCCAATAAAGTCCTAGAAAACCATTCCATGGAAAGAATAAAAAGATAAGGAGATAGAAGATCTCCTTATCTTATGCCTCTTGAAGGAAAGAATTCATTACAGGGAGAACCATTTAGCAGAACTGATAAGGAAGTAGTACTAATACATTGATGTATTAATTGACACCAATCATCACAGAACCCAAAACTTAGAAGAATTTTGATAAGAAAATTCCACTCTAATCTATCAAATGCCTTTGACATGTCTAGTTTGAGTGCTAACCAACCTCCTTCACCTTGCTTTCTCTTCATAGAATGAATAAGTTCATGTGCTATGATAGTATTATCATTAATCAATCTTCTTGAAACATAAGCGGCTTGATAAGGAGAAATAATTTTTTCCATGAAAGGTTTCATTCTAGAAACTAAAATTTTTGAGATGATTTTGTAAGAAGTATTACACAGACCAATGGGTCTAAAATCAGAAGGAGATGATGGCTTGTTCTTCTTGGGAATTAAAGATATATAAGTCTTGTTAATCTCTTTTGGCAGAAACTTAGAAGTAAAGAAAATTTTCACCATTTCACAAACATCATTTCCAACTATATTCCATTGAGACTTGTTGAAACCATCTTGAAAACCCTCTGGACCTGGAGCAGACCAGCTTTCCATACTATTTAAAGTCTTGAAAATTTCTTCGTTGGAAGGTGGTTGAAGAAGTAATATGTTCTCCTCAGCTGTAATGATAGTTGGAATTTTTAAATAGTGTTGTTCTTCAATATGAGGATTACTTAAATTACTTATATTCTTGAAATATTCTGTGAGCAGTAGAGAAATATCTTCTCTAGAGTGTAGCCAATCCCTTGAAGTGTCTTTCAAAGAATCAATTTTATTCCTTGATCTTTTCCTCTTTGTTAAAGTATGGAATTACCTTGTATTGTAATCCAAATCTTTAACAAAGTTGTCTCTAGATTTATTCCTATTAAACTCATGTTGAATGTTGTGCCATTTATCTAATTCCTTACCTATCTCAGTTTTAGAGGTATTTTCTTGAAAATAAGGAAGAGCTTGAATTGAAGCCAATTGTTGCTGGTAAGTATCCACCTTGAGGTTTATATCACCAAAATGCATTTTGTTCCATTTGGAGAGAGCTCTTCTTGTGAACTAGAGTCTTTTAACCAATTTATAACCTGATGACCCTTGAACTGAATTTTCCCAAGCTTTAGCTATCTCTATAGCACATGTTTTATCATGAAGCCAAGAGTGAAAGAATTTGAAAGGCTTCCAAAGCTTAGGTTGAGAATAATCGGTGAATAGAAGAATTGGACAATGATCACTTCCAAGATGATTAAGATGTAAAATTTTGGAATCATTGAAGACAGTATTCCATTCAGTATTAACCAAAGCCATGTCTATTCTTGACCTTTTTTTTTTCCAGTTCCAGAATTATTGTTAGTCAAAGTATGACCTTTACCAAGAAAACCCAAATCCTCCAAACCAATTTCTTGAAGAATATTGTGAATTAAACCATCAACAGAGGAAGAAACAACCGAAGTATTATCCAAAAGATGAATATTGAGATCACCCATTAAGACCCAAGGCTGAGAAATATTGAGACCAATATCTTTAATAAATTCCCACTGATCTTTTTTCTTTGTGTAGTTACAGTATCCATACAAATACGATAATAACCATTCTGGTTGACTGGGATCACTTTGAACAACTACATGAATCATGTTATTTTCACAACTAACTATATCACAAACAAAACTATTTTTCCACATTATAACTAGACCCCCTGACAAACCAATGGGTTGGAGATATTTAAAGTTTGGGAATCTAAAGGGAGCTAACAGATGTTTCATTCTATCTTCATAGAGTTTAGTCTCACAAAGAAAGATAATGTCAGAGTCTTGTATTCTTATGATATCACGGAGATTATCTCTAGTTGAAGGATTATTAAACCCTTGGACATTCCACGATAGGATTCTCATGATGCTGGGATAGTGTAAGAAGAAAAAACAAATTCTAAAGAAAATGACTTGTTCACAAAGAATAGCTCTGCCTGGGAAATTAATGATAAAGATATTTAAAGCAATGGGAAAACTAACAATGAAGAGTATGATAGTTGGCAAAAACTTTATAATTTGTAAAAATAAACTATGCCTAGTAATGCATGAGTGCCTAATCCTATTAACCTCTAATATAAACAAAGTTTTGTGAAGTATAATAAAAGCAGTAAGACTGAGAATTAAACCATAACAAAAAGTAAACAAGCAAATTATCAAAATGAAGATATTTTTTACTAGAAAAACAATATTAGAGAAGTAGTGAGATACCTGATCCCCCTTGTTAGCAAATGCGGATTGATTATCTCCATCTCCGATCGATTGAATAATCTCCGAGGATGAATTAGGATTCAACATGGTGCCTTTAGAAGAAGTTTCAGAAACCACAGAAATTGCTTGAGTAGTGTTATCTCCCCTATGACGTTTACCTAGTCTAATTTCTTCTTCCTCCATGTTGCTAGTACCAAGAAGAAGAGAGTCCAGATTGATAATATCACCATCTTTGGGAGGAATAAATGCAGGTTTTTTACCTCCTTTCTTTTGAACTTTTCTCACCGCAGGAGCAGCCCTAGTTGATGACACATCAATACTTTTGCAAATATAATCAATTTTTCCAACAAAGTAAGGTTTTTCATGATCTTTGTTGAGAAATATAGAAGCCGCTTTACAAGAACTTTTAGAATGATTAATAATATAGCATTCAGTACAGATCGATCTTGGTTGGCGCTCAAAGAAAAATTGCTGCCATTTTGTTAATCCAGCATTGGTAGAACACTTAACACCTCCTCTTAATGGCATTGAGAGATCAACATTGACACAAACTTTTATCGGATCACTACCAATGGGCATAGCATCTTTTGGTTCAATTACAGTCACTTCACCCATTACTTGGCCTATTTTTGGTAACTGATGTTACATTCATATGCTCAGGCAATAAATACTTGAGTTGGATCCAAAATTGTTGAAAACCCCAATGTTTTTTAGAGTAAATCATGCTTGGAATGTAGTCATGAACAACGAGAAGATGCTTGTTGATGCTCCAAGGTCTTTCATCAATAACTCTGTTAAGTAGATCCCAATTATCAAACTTGAATATCATGATGTTAGGTTCAACTTCTATGATGCGCAGGTTCTCCATAGTTAAAAAGGGTCAGGTAAAAAGAATATTTTTTTCCACAATGTCGTAATTCATTCGACCTTCTATTATTATTTTGCCAATAGCACTGGCTTCCCAGTTTGAATCATCTTCTTTTTCAGGATTGTTGGTTTGAATAATCACCGCTTCACTTGTATCACCCAAATCAAGAGTAGATTTTTCAACCTTACTGACCATATCTCCAACAAAACTTGAAGTTCCTTCCTCCATCTTAAAATTTCTTTGATCTACTTTCTGTGAGAAGAACTTGAAAATACCTTAGGTAATAAAATCCTCACTGATGAGATTGCGATAATAAGGTTGAGAAGGAATGAAGTCAAAGGAATTTTAGTGAGACAAAATCCTTCCTATTTTTGTGAGAGTAAATCCAGTATATATAATTTTTATGTTGACATAAATTGTAGTTGTCAATGCATGGTGGCAGGAAAATTAGGAAACAAATTAACTATAACCAGCTGACTTTGTGGATTTTGAATTTTGTTGAACTGGCTTTGAGGCGGGATATGGGTTTAACGAGTTTGAATGAGTTAAAACGGTTTTGAAACTTCTTCAGAACAGCACCATGAGCAAAAGCTTGAAATCCAATCCAGTATGTTCCTTTAAGCAAAAGCTTGGAGATATATTCAGCAAAAGCTATGATCACAATGACAAAAGTGGCAAAAGCCATTAGAGAAAACTCAATGAGCAAAAGCATTAAGGGGAAAGAGATAATTATAAATCCATGAATTTAAAATAAAATATGCACAAAGAAACAAAGGATTAAAAGGAATGATGAGATGTTAGAAAAGATCTGCAACAGAGTAAATGAACAAATAAATCACTGTAAACCAATGCATAAAATAATGAAAGAATTAACCAAACATTGCAAAACTAAAAAATTAAGAATTACTGAGTTGACTCAGAATATCTCACGATTCGCAGAGCTTGGCCTTTCAATTTGAAAGCACTTCTACTTTTAGCCAAGTAATTGTTCTTTAGAGCACATCCACATAATTGTGAAGTACGATTGGTAGCTTTTCTCTTGGTCTTGTCTCCTGAGATGTAAACTATAGAGAGATGATACGCCCACCGAAACAATTTCCCGCGATCTGTACCGCAGAGAGATCCAAGGGATGTTCGTTTATCCCTGCTGGAGAATTACAGGGGGGGTGGGGTCAAGGGTTGGGTCCCACCACTATTTTTCTCTCACACTATGCGCTCGGTGCACATCACGGGATACAAGCTCGGTGTGTGTATCATTTTTGTAAAGTATATCGAGGCTCCAAACTTCCAAGCATGTGGTATGATTTTTTTAAATATTTAATAACTATGAGTATGATTCTCTGTTTTGAATCTCGGAAAATGTCATGGTCAAAAACCATAAACTAATGGATTTTGACGATATAGGTCTAGTTAAAAAGGACATCAAAAGATTTATTTATTTAAGAATGCCCTTTATTTTAATTTTAATTTTATTCTTTATCTTATTCTTTTTCTTATCTTTTTTATTTTTTTATTTTTAATTAAATTAATCGTGAGAAAAGATTTTAAATTCTGAAATGTTAGTCGAATTTGAATAAAATTTATATTTTTGGAAGGGGCTCGAAAATATCTAAAAAATAATATATATTAAAAATATGAAATCAAAAAAAATATATTATTTGAACCCAGAGAGGTGGTACATTATGCACCCAGATGCAACTTGGAAAAAATTTATTTTCTATAAAATTATGCATTATGCGCTCAGGTGTCAACCTGATTAAATTTATTTCCCATAAAAATATGCATTTTGCAACCAGGTGCAACCTGGCCAAAACATATTTCCTATAAGAATATGCATTACACTCCACCTGGCCGAAACCTATTTCATATACGAATCAAAAAAATATACATTATGCACTCGGGTGCAACCAGGTCAAAACCTATTCCTTTCAAAATATAAATTATGCCTCGGGAGCATCTTATGTACTTCATGGATAAATTTAGGTTTATCTTAATAATCACCTATTATATATTATTATAAATAACTCGTGCCATAACGACACGACATGAGAATTGATCTAATTTCATGGTTTTCTTGTAGCAATTCTCAAACGTTGCACACATCATTAGATATTTTGATTAATATCTTGAGGTATGTTATCCATTAAATATACTTTGAGTTATTTGATCCATTAATTAAAGGTCAATAAATTTAGGTTCATAATGAAAGGAGTTACAAACACTCCACGATCGTCGAATATCTATTGGTAGGATGAGACTGGGATGGTTGGATCATCAGTTTCTCTCTAAAAATGTTATCCGACCATCGGTGCTGAAAAATCCCTTCTGTTTTGTATTATAGATACACAACCAAAATAATTAGTTCGTGATCTCGAGCAATAAATACACCACCATTACCATCACATTCACCATCAAAATATCAACCAAAAAACAAAAAGAAGGGGAACGACAAAAAATAAAAAATAAAATAAATACATTATGCACTCGGGTGCAGCGTGGTCGAATATATTTTTCTGTCAAAACATACATTATGCACTCAGGTGCATCTTGTGTATTTCGTGGATAAATTTTGCTTTATCCTAGTAATTACCAGAAATATATTACACAACCAAAATCATTAGTTCTTCTTGCCTAGACAAAAGCTATTGCACACCAGTAACAAATCAATCAGTTACATATCAAAATCCATGAAACCCAAATATCCCTACATCAACTAATCTTCCTCCTTAAAGGCCTTGACAAAATAAGCTTTCACATTGAATGGTGATGAAACCCTCGCTTCCTATTGGCCGAAATAGACCTTTTCTAATGTAGAAGCTATGGTGAGGACACTTGGCATAACTCTATTGGTTGTAATAATTAAATTTTAGTTACACTTTGTTTACATCAGGTACTTAACTGTTCGTTAGTAACGATGTCGATAAAAAAGTAGGTGGACAACACTTCTATCAGAGTTTTAACTTAAATAATTTTATTACACCGTGTTTACACCAATACTTAACTGTACGTTAGTAATACCGTCAAAGGTGAACAACACTTACGTTAAACCTTTGATAAATTTTTCCATTTGAAATTTGTTATGGAAATTGTCAAAAAACAAAAAACTTAATTAAGGAAATCGTGTTAGAAAGGAAACTGGGTGATTCGGCTTTTGCATTTAATTAGGAAACACAATATTACGTCCATAATAAATCAGATTTTCCCAATAAGGAAATCCATCTTTTGCTCACAAGCTCTACAAATACATAACCTCTTATTTACGATAGTACTTGACTGAATTCTCTGAGAGTACTTCACTGAATTTGCTAGATGTTTAACTATAGGAGTAATCGACAGATTTACTTAGTGATAGGTGTCTAAAACACCTTTCTATTTATCTATTGTTTATGCTTTCTCTGCTAGTTTTCTTGTACATTATGTATCTTATGTTTTGTTTTTGAGTATTTAGGTACTTTGGAGTCATTTGGAACAAAAGAAGAAGAAACAGGGCTAAAGCGTCATCTCAAGTGCAACTGTGGTTGGAGGCGAATTATTTCTCATTATTTGCTTTTATTTCTTCATCTCTGTCTGAAAAGTATGTCGGCTTTAGTGATGCAAATTTCTGTCTGAAAAGCACGACAACTTTAGTGATGACTCTCATTGAAGAGAAGAAGTAGATTTGAGAAGTAAGAGGCGGCTGTTGTTGGAGGAAGGCGAAAGAGAGCGTTCATTCGGAGCATAAAGGGCCAAAGACTAATTGGAACTCGTTCATATACTAGATTTATACTCTTCATTGTGTAGAGGACGAGAAGACGAAGGCAATGGCGAAAGAATGGAGTCATTCTGAGTTCGTATGAAGAAGTTATGAGCAAAATAAGAACTCGGAAGGCAAAATGGCAAAATGGTCATTTGATAGGGCAAGTGCTATTGGCACCCCCACTGTGCGTTTAAGGGGCAGTCATCCTGTTAAGGGGTGTCCTGTTTCAAAGGAACTACTAAACACAGTCAATCCAATTACTAAGGGGATGCCACTGATTTAAATAGTGTTAATGACACCAGCAATTTTACTAGGGGCACCTTCCTCTTCTTTCCTAACTTCACAGGAAGGAACGACAACGGCCAGTGATGATGATGATCGTGATGATCAACATGTAATGGTTTTGGAGTGATTCTTGATTTCGAACAGTTCAGTGGGATACTGAAGCAGTTAGAAGATTTGGGTTGAGTTCGAAATGGAGCTTAAGGCAGGAAACAGTGGAGATGATTTCTCGGTGATCGGAGCTGAAAGGTGATGATGGTGATCGAGTTTCAGGTGTTGTGGTGGTAGAAGGCTTGCTCGCTTAGGTGAGTTACAAAACAGAGAAGATAGTCGAGATTGCAAGAGCAGTGAGATATGGAGGAGCTCGAGTTTGAGTTCACAGGGAAGATGAAATGACGAGAGTTCTGGTGGTTTGGCTGTACGGGAATGAGGAGTGAGAGCTCGAGAATGCTATTGCCAATAGAGGAAGGTGCTGCTCGAGTTTATCTGATGCTGAGGAGACGAGATGGACGAATAAGAGCTCGAGCATGGCATGCATGGAAATGGTTCGAATTTCCTTGGTGCTGGCATTTGGTGATGGAGTAGGAGCTCGGAAGTACAGGGAAGCAACGACCAGTAGAGATGATGCTGACTTGCTATGATTGGAAGTAAGGCCAAGATGGAGCAGAACTCGAGCTGGGGTTCAAAAGTAGTCGGTGGTGCTGTGACGGAAGATATGATGAAGTTGGGAACCATTTTTCTTAACCGAGAAAACAGATGAGAGAACCTAGCTTGTCGCTGTGAAAGATTTCCGAGCAGAGAAAATATTTAACGGGGACGATTGAAAAGGTGAAAAATGAGTATTTCCTATACTATTATATATTGAGTTGGATGCTTCGCCAGTACCAAAATAGGTCATGTTATTCTACACGATGGGGTTCGTAACAGCCCAAGCCAATAAGAATCCGGGTTCGTTTTGTTAGAGTATTTCGTGAAACACCGGATTAGTGTCACTTATTCTCTACCACGTCAAAACCACGACTAAAGATAAAGATTGGCTAAGTTGGTCAATATCCCATCCTTTTCCAATACGAATTTTTGGTATCGACTACCAGCTGATGCCGAGATAAAGGAAAAACTTTTTGGAGATCACGGATTATTCTTGGAGCAGAGGAGAGAGCCGCAATTAGGGTTTGCTTTCATATTTATTTTTCATCTTCGTTATTTGATTATTGATTATGATGAACTCTATAGCTATGAGTAGCTAAATATAATATTATTGGTTAAGGATGTATTCCTATATCTATAACTTGTGCTTGATTAATGCATTAGTTTTCTCTCTTTGTTTTCGTTCATATCTCTACTGTTTTTAATATCACATGATTGATGTATTGTGATAGTATTTTGGTGTTTGTTTAGTTAAGTGGCCAATTAATTGAACTTGCATCTTGTCTATAGCTATTTTATGGTTTTTCATCAAGCGATAACCCAAATACAAGTAGCATGATATGATTATAGTTTTTAGTGATACACTCTTATAATCATATGTAGAGTTTGACCATTGTCCGAATTGTGATGTGCAATGTATGACAATTGCATTGATTAGCCTATTTCCCGAACTTAATGCTCCTAGGAATTGAACTTAATTAGAGCAAGGCGTTAGATTATTCTTTAGGTAGAATTCACATACACAACTCTAATGTGTGCGTTGATGAACTTAGGAAATTTGCAGATTATCTTGCTCTCTTGATTTTCTAGACTTTTGATAATAAAAGAGATTAAATTGTAATTCTAATCATTTATGCAAGCACATGTTTAAGATTGAAGATGAATTCCTTGACCAATATCTTTCTCTCATTGATTATTTTCTCCAATTTACTTTGCTTTTAATTTACTTTTATTTTGATAAAACAAAAATCCCCCTTGGTTATTTAAGAAACTAGAATTTGATAACAACAATCGCCTCTCTGTGGATACAAACTCTTCCTTACTTTATACTTCATTTATATTTTGTTGAGTAAGAAAGTGAAATTATTTTTGACGCTTACGACAACGATCACTTAGCCTTGATGTTTCTAGCCAACTGTCTATAGCTATTGTACCCTAGAATATATGCTAAGTTTCTAACTATATTATGACTTTACTAGCCCTTAACCCGTGCTGTAACGGCACGGGCCATGATGTTGGTTCATTTTTAATATATCGTATAATTTGTGTCCCGAATACTTATCAACTCCTTATGATTTAATATGGGTTTGTCATAAAAATAGTCGGGATTTTCCTCTCTTTTTTTCTTATTTTTTTCCTTTAATATTTTACCGCCGGAGATTTTCTCAAACGAAAGAAATATAATCTTAACTTCCAGACAATTTTTTATTTAGGTTCATTGCTTATAATGAGATAATGCTTGGAGCCAGCTCTCTCTCCTAGGCGATTTTTTCCTCTCCAAAATTTAGAACGTCTAGAATTTGTTTTTGTTCATGTTTTTGGTCATCTAAATCAATTTCATTTGGTTTATGATGATTGACTAATAGTTTTTCTTCAACACCAGTGGCTGGAAATTCGATTATCATATAGATCTGAAGTGGGGTTTTCATTTACAAACGTTTTCTCTTTTGTTTGATCATTTTTGAATGGTCTACAATGGGAGAACATCAAGATCCGGTTTCGTCTAACACTCTTAAGATGAATACATCCTTTTGGACATGGTTAAAGGTAAACAAAATCTGAATCCTACTATAATTGACATTGGCAATCTGCCAAATCCTATTTTTAATGATGATAAACCCTCTGTGGAACTTCCATTGGATTTTTTCAAGAAGGGTGTCTGCTGGAATTTCAGTCTTATTGGAAGATTGGACTTTAGGGTTGCAAAGTTTAATGATGTTACAAGATCCCTGGAAAATCAATGGGGTTTCGGTCATGATGGTAAAATTCACACCTATGAATAAGGGCTTTTTCATTATCAAGTTTTCTTCGAAGAGAACAAGCTAAAAGTCCGTGAGAAAACTTGGAAAGTCAATCAACAAGAATTACATCTTCAGGATTGGTTTCCATGGTTTGATCAGGGATAAAGAGAGTTCTTCTCATCTTCTTGTTTGGGTCAATTTTCCCGCTTTGTATGTAGAGCTATGGACGGAAAAAGTTCTGTTATCTCTTGGAAAAACTCTAGGCAATCCAGTTATGGTAGATAAGAAGACTTTGAATCATGAGTATGGGTGCTATGCAGCTGTTTTGGTTAATATTGATTTTGCGAAGAAAATTCCGGATGCAATTCATGTAACGATTGGGGGGAGAAGTTTTGATCAGTTTGTAGAGCTACAAAAAATACCCAAGTTTTGTTCTTATTGCAAAATTGTTGGTCATGTTGATACTTGATTGTAGAAAGAGGAATAAGAAAAGTACTGTGAAGAATGTTCAGAAGTGGCTGCAAAGGTCTTGATGGTGATACCGGCAATGCAAATCAAGGAAAAGATGATGAGGATGCGAAGAGTAATACTCCTACGGAAGTTGGTACATCTGATGGGCAACATCAATCTGCTATTGGTGATGCTAAAAAGTTAGAATTGGAGCTTGAAAAATATTCAACTGAGTTTCGTGATGCTCAGATGAAGCTTATTAGGTGCAAAAACGCTATTGCTGAAAAAGAGGCCATTGCTGTTCGAAAGGGTGCTACATACAAAACTACTCCCGTGTCAAATACATGTTCCGTGATGGACCAAAACTCCAATTTAAATGGTCATTACGCCAGAAAAAATTCAGAATTTGAGGCTGCAACTTCCGTGTCTAAATTAAACACAAATTCCGTGATTTTGAATGAACAAAAAGGTAGAAAGAATTCAGAACAAGCTGGCACTTCTAAGACTACAAAGTCAAGTGAAAGGATTGATAAAGTATATGAGAAAGGTAAGCAAACTACTATTTTTTCTCAAACTCAACAGAATTTTGAAGAATCCAATGTTCAAAAAGCTAATACAAAGAAGGGTGATGTGGGGGTGGCTAATTCCAATGAGTGGAAGCATGCAAAGGGCAAGCCTTTTACTTTAACTCCTTTTGTGGAGGGTCCATCTGAATTAATTTGTAAGAATTCGTTTGATTCTCTAAACTCTGAATTGGGGCGTGGAGACAAAGATTTTTTAAAAGAGGGAATATTGGAAAGTGAAAATGCTTTATTGGATGCTCATGTTGAAATAGATGCGGATGCACATGTTGAAACAGATGAAAAGAAAGCTTTCCTAGAGAGAATAGAAGAATTAAAAAAGAAAAGGGAGAGGTTGGATGATGTTGTTTTTGATATGAGGAATATTTTGTCCAGTGAGGAACTAGACGAGGCGAGCAATATTGAAAATGATCAGGTGTTGTATGCGTGTCGTAACCACAACAAATTAATTAATATTTCACTACCTAATTAACAAGTAATATAGGGTAGTCAAGGTCGATCCCACGAGGAGCACGAGATTCTAGTTGTAAAATTGTCACACAAAAAGGGGGGTATTGATTAAGAATTTGAGAAAGTAAATAAAATAAACAAAGCAATTAAAAGGAAATCAATAAGAGAGATTAGATCAAGGAATCCTTCTTCACTGCAAAACAATGATTAAAGTTATGTTCTTTTCCACTTCTTATTAGTCACAAATTATCACCAACCGTGGGTATAGCAGCTAGATCAGTGCTAACCCCAAAATCCCTTATATCACCTGGGATACGGAAGTTCTCGACTCACCGGATTCTATTCACCAAACCACCTAGTAGTAGATCACTCAAGATGTAATTTAGTTAAACGCATTAAGATTTATGAATTTATTAGGTTGATATTAGTAGTTAAACTCTTAGATCAAGGTCCACTTGCTAACGTTGTTTTTACACACAATTGCTCCACGGAATCCTCCGCAAGGTCTTGTGTTTGCTACTTATGTGAAAAGTCAAGAAACGATTACTTATCCCCTAACTTACACTAGCTTTAGATTAGACTAACAAATCAATCTAGTTGTACACCTAGATAATCTATCAATCAATCATGAATGTCTTTAAGATCACTCCTATTAGTAAAAACAAACGATAATCATGTGAAAACTTCAAAGTAGATTTAAAACAAACTCAAAACATGTTAAGAACTAGGAATTCATCCTCAATCAAATTAGTTACTCATATTAAAGAGTTCACACAAAGAATAAAGAAAAGAGAAGTGTTGTGTGTGTATCAATGTGTCAATGTGTGTATCTAAGTGCATCTATGTGTATGGAAGTGTAGAAGTTCTTCTCTATTTATAGGCTTCAATGTTCTCCATATCTTCTAAGGAATAGAATCCCTTTCCTTTTGTAGCTCAATTTCCAAATCCAAGCCTTTCTCAAATCTTTCATCTCCTCTTTCCAAATCCAAGCCGAATTCTTCATTCAATTCCAAGTCCAACTCTTCACATCCCATGAGAGAAATCCACACAAAATTTTGCAAGTTTGGCTCGCCGGAAAACTGGGTTTTTGGTCGGAAATAGGCCGGAATCCGTCGCCACCGACTACCTGAAAATTCTCCTCCCGGTAAGGGAATATTCCGTTGGTCAACTGTCATGACTAACAGTCAAATGGGTCAAACTAACGGTTACTCGTCAGTCACTGGGTCAAGTCAGAGAACGAGTTAGCTTTTAGTCAGCTTCTTAGTTGGCTGAGTAGTCTGAGTTGGGTCGGATCGGCTCTTCGGGATCGCTGAGTCAACTCGGTCCAGGCCAATTGTTCACCATTTGTAGCTTTCAATTCAAATCCCAGATGGCTGTGCCTTCCCTGTTTCAATCACGGCCAAGATGGCCCTGCATCTTGCAAGCTACCAATTCAAATCCCAGCTGCACCAGTTCATAACCTCTCCACCTGCAACACCAGTTTAACTTCAACTCCTCTCCATGCTCAAATAAATAGCTGCAGCGAAGAATCGAAAACCACGCTACAGCTTAACACCATAACCATTCCATCTCTCCTGCATCTCCATTACTTGGATAATTTCCAGCTTTACCACCCATTAGCTGTAGCTTCACCTCAAACACAGCACCAGTTCCTGCGCAACCACCACATTCAACTCCACCACTAAGCATCAACACCAGCTCTTCTGTACTCACCGGATGTGGTTGTTGTTGCTTTGCATAAGTCCATAGACTTGCAGCAAATCATCTTTCCACATACATTCTCCTTACCTGTTCTTCTCTGGAAAGCATTTAGCTGTACATTCACTCCTTTCATCTGACCAGCTGCCTTTGATCCATTACTGCACCTCCATGCTACAAAGCACCAACTACATCCATCCCCTTAGAACCTCAGGCCTAGCCATTCACACTCAACTACAACTCATAACTCCAATTCCATCCAGCTCAAACAATTACCAGCACACCTGAAATCTTTAGTCCAGCTTACCACCACCTGCAAAGCCACAGCAAGAACACCATTGCATTCGACCATTCATACCACCAACCTTAGCTTCTGTAGCTTCCCGCACCATACACAATCTGCTCTTCTTCTGACAAAGAATCGTACTTCAAACACATCAATCATTCGTAGCTTCACATTCATGGACTCCATTTTCTATCAGCTATCAGCAACACCACAAATCATCAACACCACCAGCTGCACTCCTCCAAATTCAACCTCAAAACCCATTCACAGCTTCACTGCCAATTTATTTGTCAACCGATCTCAACCCTTGACTGCAATTCACCTGCTACCCTTCAGCTCAACAGCCACCTTCACATACACTATCCCTGCAAGATCTAATCTGAAACAACAGTAACAGACCATAATATTTTTCATTTTTCGATCTACAACAGCACACATCCATTTTTTAATTCAACCATGAAACCCATCAATTTCTTCCACCTTCAATTCGAATGAAACCCTAGCTTCAAATTCTCCCTTATAACTCGATCTGTTCTTCTCTCCATTCGACAACAGCATCGCCATCTCAACAGCAGCAACACAGTTTCGATTGAACCCTAACTTCGTTTCTCAGTTCTTGAAACCCAATCTCGATCTGCAAATTTCACTTCGATCTCTCGTGATGAACCATTCTTGTTCTCAATTTCAGTGAATCAAACAAATGATTGAGAGGAGAGTTCTTTATTTAGGGTTGGATCCGGGTTCGGGTCCGGATGGGTACGCCCCATGGGTGTGGGTATATAGGTCAGATGGATTCAGACACCCATCATTAAAACCACCCACTGACTGGGTGCTATAGCCAACCTTCATTTGGATAAGGGCTATCCAGTAATAGTAACATCCACTTTGAGTGATAAGGAGTACCCTGAATGAGAGCCCCTTAACCATAGCTGGGCTCCAAACAATGATTGCCCCTGAAATGACAAATTTTCCCTTTTTGCTCAATTTTGGTGATTTCTCCTTCTTTTCGTCCGTGCGACTCCAGAGTACCTAATAGCTCAAAAACACACATAAAATACATAATTTACTAGAAAAATAGCAAAGAAAGCATAAACTCTGAGATAGTAAATTAGGTGTATTCTACACCTATCAAATTCCCCCACACTTAGACTTTGGTAGTCCTCGAGCAAATCAAACTTACAACTTCAAAGCGTTCTAGCTTCCCAAGCATTCAAAGAGCTATGAGGACATAGAGTTTCTGCATGCTAGTAATAAGAAGTTAGAAATACTAAAGAACATATTCTCATCCTTAAATGTTGAGTGAGAAATAACCACACCATAATGAGAGAACACATGTTTGAGAAACGATCAATAAGCATTTCGCCTCTACTTCTGCCTCACTTAAAAGGGTTTTATGATAATTGCACTCAAAAATACGGCTTTTTTATGGGTCTCACATGTGTGCAGGTAGGAATGAAGAGAGAATTCCTGCAACACGTTGAATGGTGGGAAGGATAACTTCCGAAATTTTGAAAAACCCACATCTTTTAACATTTTGAAAAACCATTTTTCTAATGATCTCTAAGAAAGGAAATCAACCACTTATATTGAGGATGAGATTACTTACTTACCTTCACATCCGATTGCCAATTATGATAACACCACTCTCACGGAATCCAAAAGAAACGTCTTCCGCTCCTTGTCTTTATCTTCTTGGTCTTCGGCTTCAACTATTAGTGATAAATACTAGAACTTCATAAATCCTTGACAATTTGTAACCTTTTTCCTTAACTCCTTGTCGCTTGAAACTTCCTTATAAATTTTCCTTCCCCACGGCTTATTCAATAACAAAACAATAATAGATATTTCTCTTGTCTCATATATATATATATATATATATATATATTTTCTCTTTTTTTTTCATTCTTTTTTTTTTTTTTTTCATTTTTTTTTTTTTTTTAGACAAGAGAAACAAAATACAAAACAAAGTGAAAAATAAAATAAACCATGGCCGTGGAAAAGTACTTTACCGCTTGATTCTTCACAACTTGTATCGTCTTGAAATCATAAACTTCAATAATTCTCACCTTTCTCTTTTCTTCGCTTTTGTAAATAAGTCTTAATATTTGGATATAGAATTACCTCATTGCATTTTAAGTCTTCAACATGTATGTAAAATCTGCTCATTGTATGTTGCTTTACTTGGATATAAAAATTTGCTCTTTTTCTTGTCCCATTGTTGCTTGCAAACCTTGAACCTTTTCAACTTTCCTTGTAGATTTTGATGTCGCTCCTTGTTGTTGATGATTATGGTGTTTCTATGGACCCGTTGTTGTCGAGCGAGAGAATGGTGCTAATTGCAAATCGAACAACAAGAAGGTAGCTTTCATCTATAAACGTCACCCTCATGATTGACAAAGATTAGCACTCAAGAGATCAGAATAGTGCTGAAATTGATGTGAAATTGGGTAGCTCACCATTCTACCCGGAATTAACGTACGGTGACACACACTCAAAAGAAGCTCTTTAGTAAAGGAAGAATTTTTGGTCGGTGCCTCTCATGATATGAAAATGGGTAGTCTCCACTAATGATTGATCAGCAACTCTAATAACGCACTTCTCCCTGCACCAAATTTTCATCACCGGCATGATTAAATCCATTATTTAACACTCTAACAAGCAAGAAATCGAACGTAGTTCCCTAACACTTCCAAGTTCAATTATGTCGGTCAGAATTCTCTATGTAATCATACCTAGAAGTATGCTAGTGACTCTAAAATCTCTAAAAGTTGAAAGTTTTATGCAAAATTTTTTTTTTTTTTATGCAAAAATATATGCGTAGCCACTCCCCCACACTTAAACCTTACATTGTCCTCAATGTAATTGAATCGTCCAAGTAAAATCAAGGTGGGAAATCCTAATATGATATGAAACAAAATAAATAACAAAATAAAAAGCAAAATAAAAGGATAAGAAATACAAAACCGGTGGGTTGCCTCCCACTTAGCGCTTGTTTTAAAGTCGACGGCCCGACATGGCTCTTGTAAGACTCACTCCCCATATACCAACAATCGGAAAATTTGGGGGTCCTCCCATAGTACCTGTTTTGCAAACAATAACTCCATACAAATATTAGCACAAGAAAATAATAGTAAAGTTATAGCTCGATAGAAATTTCCCCCACACTTATTCTTGTCCACACTCGGAAGTGTATAAAGAACATAGAATTTGGGAACTTCCATGGTTTCCTCTTGGCAAACCTGCATAATATTAGCATCAAGTGTTTCCAATGGCGGATATCGAGAAACAAAGTCATTCAAAAATACTTTCGAAGCACATACATTCAAACCAATAAGAGGTAAAGGAGAAGAATTAACATGCAAAGGGTTAGACAAACCTTGCACAATTTCTTGTATTACGGTATCCTCCTCATTCTTAAAAAACTCAAGTGAACTACTTACCTCTTGTATATCGTGGTCCTCTATCAAACTTTGCAACCATTCTTCATCATTTTCTACCTTAACCAAAGTCTCGACATCATCATAATCATTAGCAAGTTCAATTGGGTCTTCCACAAATTCAATCAATTCGGTTCCATTATCGAGCATCACCTCTTCAACATCTTCATCATCGGAATCGGGCCATTCACTAAAGTGATTTTCGTCGGTAAAAATTGTAAGATCTTCTTGTGAGGGTGTTACACCATTTACAACAATAGGAAAATCACATCCAATCTCCTCCTTTTGAATAGGTGAAGGATCCTTAGTATGATCCGGAGTTGAAATAACTTTCTTATTGTTGCAACTTTCATACACTTCCGCGGACTCATAATTCTCCCTAAGGAATTTTTTCCAAGCACTAAATGCATCTTCCTCAAGCTCTACCTTTTGAATAGGTGATTGATCATTATTAATATCAAGGCTCGAGTAATCTACATTAGCGTCATCAAAAGTCTCCAAAGATTGGTCCTTTTCAACACAATCATCTTCATTATCGGAATCACCGTAATAAGAATCTTCATCGGTTTCATAAACTTTATCCCGACGTCGTTTAAGTTCCATATGAATGGTCTTACTAATTTCTGCGACAAGCTCTTCCGAGTCTCCATCATCTTCCAATTTGTATAACTTTTGTGCAAGTTTACGGACGTTAACACGCTTACCACCGTGTATAGAGTTTCTAGATTGTATATCCTTAAAAAGTGAAGGAAAAACACGATGAAGAGGAGTATATTCCCAACTCTCCGTCTGCACATTACTAGAAAACAATGTATTAGAAGCATAATTATCCGTCCATCCTTGTAATTGTCCACTTACATACCCGTCATAAGGTTGTTGATATGTATGAGAATATCCATAAGGCTCCGAAGGATTTTTATCATTGCCAAAAGATTGGTTTTGATTGTATCCTAAGGATGGTTGGAAATTGGCATGATGTTGAGTTTGAAAATCGTATTCCACTTCTTAAAGTTATGTTCTTTTCCACCATCCGTGTTGATTAAAGTTATGTTCTTTTCCAATGTTATGTCCTTCGCTGCAAAACAATGATTAAAGTTATGTTCTTTTCCACTTCTTATTAGTCACAGATTATCACCAACCGTAGGATAGCATGTTCGCTTAGCTAACCCCAAAATTCCTTATTTCACTGAGTAACAGGTTCGCTTAGTTATCAGATTCTATTCAAAAGAACCACCTTGAGGTTCGCTTACAAGATGTAATTCCCCGAACGCATTAAGATTTATGAACTTAGGTTTAGTACTAGTAGTTAGACTCGGTTCGCACAATTCCAACCACAGGGCCTTCTTCATAGCAGCAGCTAATAATCCATGGCAGCAGTACACTACTTCCTCCTTCAATTTCATTACAGCATCAACACCTCACTGCAGTTTCAACAGCAAATCCCATCAACAACTCCTCCATCTTCCATGTATAATCCTGCCACGGCTACTGCATCTTCCTCTTCTTTATCATAATCACAACACCATCTTCAATTATCGAACAAACCCATCTCTTGTTTGATTCTGACGAACCCGAGACCCAAATACCTCTTCCATCTGATTTAACAGCAGCATCACAATCGACACATTTAAACGATTAGTCATCTTCAATTTCAATACCACCTCTCAGAACCCATTTTCACTATCTCGTTGTAACCCTTTACTCCATTCATCTCAGATTCACATCCAACAACATCTCATCTGTTTCATACCCATTTACCAAACCATTAACAGCATCAATCTCTCATTCTCTTCGATTCATATCAAACCCTATTCATTCCTCGATCTGGACCTTCAAATTATCCACCAACCCATGGAACTCACCATCTCTTCTAATTTTCAGCAGCTGCTCTCAATTTCTTTGATTCTATCATATTCTCGATCTGTTGCAGAGACTCAAATTCTCAATTTCTCGATTTCACTGCGACTATTGCTTCTCGGCTGAAAAGGGGAAGAACAGAAAATGGGAATTGATGTCTTTTTTTTCTCGACCTAATTTGGTTTTAAGGTGGGATGGTTATTGACAACTGGTGGCTTCTGATAAGGGGTAACCAAATTGGCAGCCCCTTAACCATTGCTGGTTTGTCTTTAATATTTCTCCAAAACAGAGATGCCCCTTAACATGTGGCCATCCCTTAACAATCAGCTGGCTGTTTGTAATCCTCCTCTGAGAGAGTTGCCCTTTAACCGTGGATCGTCTCCCAATAGTGTTTGCCCTATGAAATGACAATTATGCCCTTTTTACTCAATGTTGATGATTTCTTCTTCTTTTCCTCTGTGCGACTCCAGAGTACCTAATAACTCAAAAACACACGTAAAATACATAATTTACAGGAAAAATAGCAAAGAAAGCATAAACTATTAAATGGTAATTTAGGTGTATTCTACACCTATCAAATTCCCCCACACTTAGACTTTGCTAGTCCTCGAGCAAATCAAAGCTAAAACTCACAACTTCAAAGTGTTCCAGCGTCCCAAGCATCCTAAGAGTTATGAGGACATAGAGTTTCTGCATGCTAGTAATAAGAAGTTAGAAATACTAAAGAACATATTCTCATTCTTAAATGTTGAGTGAGAAATAACCACACCATAATGAGAGAACACGTGTTTGAGAAACGATCAATAAGCATTTCGCCTCGACTTCTGCCTCACCAAAAGGGTTTTATGATAATTGCACTCAAAAAGACGGCTTTTTTATGGGTCTCACATGTGTGCAAGTAGGAATGAAGAGAGAATTCATGCAACACGTTGAATGGTGGGAAGGATAACTTCCGAAATTTTTAAAAACCCACATCTTTTAACATTT
This sequence comes from Papaver bracteatum, assembly GCA_023529315.1. Classification (NCBI taxonomy): domain Eukaryota; kingdom Viridiplantae; phylum Streptophyta; class Magnoliopsida; order Ranunculales; family Papaveraceae; genus Papaver; species Papaver bracteatum. The sequence continues at coordinate 27,101 of JAJJWX010000184.1, forward strand.
TGAAAAACCATTTTTCTGACGATCTCTAAGAAAGGAAATCAACCACTTATATCGAGGATGAGATTACTTACTTACCTTCACATCCGATTGCCAATTATGATAACACCACTCTCACGGAATCCAATAGAAACGTCTTCCGCTCCTTGTCTTCATCTTCTTGGTCTTCAGCTTCAACTATTGGTGATAAACTCTTTAGCTTCATAGATCCTCGACAATTTGTAACCTTTTTCCTTAAAATCCATGTCGCTTGAAACTTCCTTATAGATTTTCCTTCCCCACGGCTTATTCAAAACAAAACAATAATAGATATTTCTCTTGTCTCATATATATATATATTTCTTTTCTTTTCTTTTTCATTTTCATTTTCAATTTCAATTTTTTTTTTCAATTTTTTTTTCATTTTTTTTTAGACAAGAGAAATAAAATACAAAATAAACAAAACAAACATGGTCGTGGAAAAGTACTTTACCGCTTGATTCTTCACAACTTGTATCATCTTGAAATCATAAACTTCAATATTTCTCACCCTTTACTTTCTTCGCTCTTGTAAATAAGTCTTAATACTTGGATATAGAATTACCTCATTGCATTTTAAGTCTTCAACTTTGATATAAAATTATGCTCTTTTTTTTTTTTTTTTTTTTTTCTTTCAAACCTTGAACCTTTTCAACTTTCCTTGTAGATTTTGATGTTGCTCCCTTGTTGTTGATGATTGTGGTGTTTCTATGGACTCGTTGTTGTCGAGCGAGAAAATGGTGCTAACTGCAAATAGAACTACAAGAAGGAGGCTTTCATCATAGACGTCACCCTCATGATTGACAAAAATTAGCACTCAAGAGATCAAAATAGTGCTGAAATTGGTGTGAAATTGGGTAGCTCACCATTCTACCTGGAATTAACGTACGGTGACACACACTCAAAAGAAGCTCTTTAGTCAAGGAAAAATTCTGGTCGGTGCCTCACATGATATGAAAATGGGTAGTCTCCACTAATGATTGATCAACAACTCTAATAACGCACTTCTCCCTGCACCAAATTTACATCACCGGCATGATTAAATCCATTATTTAACACTCTAACAAGCAAGAAATCCGAACATAGTTCCCTAACACTTCCAAGTTCAATTATGTCGGTCAGAATTCTCTATGTAATCATACCTAGAAGTATGCTAGTGACTCTAAAATCTCTAAAAGTTGAAGTTTTTATGCAATTTTTTTTTTTTATATGCAAAAATATATGCTTAGCCACACTCCCCCACACTTAAACCTTACATTGTCCTCAATGTAATTGAATCGTCCAAGTAAAATCAAGGTGGGAAATCTTAACATGATATGGAACAAGAAAAATAAATAAACGAAACAAAATAAAAATTCATTCCCCATATACTAACATCCAGCTAATTTTTTTGTGGGAGCTCAGCTTGTTGCTAGGCTGCCATCCAGCTACTTGTGGTCAACTACAAGAAATGAATGAAGGGTTTTGTGGAAAAAAAAAATAGATTGAAATCTTAATAAAAATAAAAAGCAAAATAAAAAGCAAAAAGGATAAGAGATACAAAAACGGTGGGTTGCCTCCCACTTAGCGTTTGTTTTAAAGTCGACGACCCGACTAGGCTTCTTGTAAGATTCATTCCCCATATACTAACAATCGGTAAATTTGGGGATCCACCCATAGTACCTGTTTTGCAAACAATAACTCCATACAAATGTTAGCACAAGTAAATAATAATGAAATTATCGCCCGATGGAAATTTCCCCCACACTTATTCTTTTCCACACCCGGAAGTGTATAAAGAACATAGAATTTGGGAACTTCCATGTATTCCTCTTGGCAAACCTGCATCAAGTGTTTCCAATGGCGGATATCGAGAAACAAAGTCATTCAAAAATACTTTCGAAGCACATACATTCAAACCAATAAGAGGTAAAGGAGAAGAATCAATATGCAAAGGGTTAGACAAACCTTACACAATTTCTTGTATTACGGTATCCTCCTCATCCTTAAAAAATTCGAGTGAATTACTTACCTCTTGTATATCGTGGTCCTCTATCAAACCTTGCAACCATTCTTCATCATTTTCTACCTTAACCAAAGTCTCGGCATCATAATAATCATCGGAAAGTTCAATTGGGTCTTCCACAAATTCAATCAATTCGGTTTCTTTATCGAGCATCATCTCTTCAACATCTTCATCATCGGAATCGGGCCATTCTTCTCTCATAAAATCTTCTTCGGTGTAAATTGTAAGATCTTCTTGTGAGGGTGTTACACCGTTTACAAATAGGAAAATCACATCCAATCTCCTCCTTTTGAATAGGTGAAGGATCGTTATTATGATCCGGAGTTGGAATAACTTCCTCATTATTGCAACGCTCATACACTTCCGCGGACTCATAGCTTTCCCTAAGGAATTTTTTCCAAGCACTAAATGCATCTTCTTCAAGCTCTACCTTTTGAATAGGTGATTGATCATTATCAAGATGAAGGCTCGAGTAATCTATACTAGCGTCATCAAAAGTTTCCAAAGGTTGGTCCTTTTCAACACAATCATCTTCATTATCAGAATCACCATAATAATAATCTTCATCGGTTTCATAGCCTTTATCCCAACGTCGTTTAAGTTCCATATGAATGGTCCTACTAATTTCTGCGACAAGCTCTTCCGAGTCTCCATCATCTTCCAATTTGTATAACTTTTGTGCAAGTTTACGGATATTAACAAGCTTACCACCGTGTATAGAGTTTCTAGATTGTATATCCTTAAAAAGTGAAGGAAAAACACGATGAAGAGGAGTATATTCCCAACTCTCCGTCTGCACATTACTAGAAAACAATGTATTAGAAGCATAATTATCCGTCCATCCTTGTAATTGTCCACTTACATACCCGTCATAAGGTTGTTGATATGCATGAGAATATCCATAAGGCTCCGAAGGATTTCGATCATAGCCAAAAGATTGGTTTTGATTGTATCCTAAGGATGGTTGGAAGTTGCCATGATGTTGAGGTTGAAAATCATATTGATTGTTGAAATATGCTTGCTCTTGTCCACCATACATGGAAAACCGGTACCTGAAAAACAATTCTCAAAAACTAAGTTAGATACGATAAAGAATCCAACAAAGCAAGAATAAAGCAAAAAGTAAAAAGGAAACAACTAAAATCATCCGATGCTCACCGGCAACGGCGCCAAAATTTGTATGCGTGTCGTAACCACAACAAATTAATTAATACTTTACTACCTAATTAACAAGTAATATAGGGTAGTCAAGGTCGATCCCACGAGGAGCACGAGATTCTAGTTATAAAATTGTCACACAAAGGGGGGTTAAATTGTCACAAAAAGTAAATAAAGCAATTAAAAATATAAAGGAAATCAATAAGAGAGATTAGATCAAGGAATCCTTCTTCGCTGCAAAACAATGATTAAAGTTATGTTCTTTTCCACTTCTTATTAGTCACAGATTATCACCAACCGTAGGATAGCAGGTTCGCTTAGCTAACCCCAAAATTCCTTATTTCACTGAGTAACAGGTTCGCTTAGTTATCAGATTCTATTCAAAAGAACCACCTTGAGGTTCGCTTACAAGATGTAATTCCCCGAACGCATTAAGATTTATGAACTTAGGTTTAGTACTAGTAGTTAGACTCGTTTCGCATGGTCCATTTTCTAGCGTTGTTTTCACACACAATTGCTCCACGGAATCCCTCCGCAAGGTCTCGTGTTTTCTACCTGTGTAAAGAGTCAAGAAACTATTACGTATTCCCTAACTTTCACTAGCTATAGATCAAATTAACAAATCAATTTAGTATGCATCCTAAACAACTTATCAATCAATCATAAACACTCTTAATAGCAAAAAAAAACGATAATCATGTGAAAATTCAAAGTAGATTTAAAACAAAACTCAAAACATGTTAAGAACTAGGAATTCATCCTCAATCAAATTAGTTACTCATATTAAGGAGTTCACACAAATAGAAAAGTATTGTGTGTGTAAAAGTGTGCAAAAGTATTGTAAAAGATGTGTTCAAGATGTGTAAAGAAGTGTAGAGAACTCATTTATTTATAGGCTTCAATGCTCTCCAAATCTTCCAAGGAATAGAACCCCTTTCCCTTTGTAGCTCAATTTCCAAATCCAAGCCTTTCTCAAATCTTCCATCTCCTCTTTCCAAATCCAAGCCAAAATCTTCATTCAATTCCAAGTCCAACTCTTCACATCCCATGGGAGAAATTCACGCAAAATTCTGCAACTTTGGCTTGCCGGAAAACTGGGTTTTTGGCCGGAAATAGGCCGGAATCCGTCACCGCCGGCCACCTGAAAATTATCTCCCGTTGAAGGTATATTCCGTCAAGATTCCATTAAAATAAACGGTCAAGAAAGTCAAACGTTAGTCATCGGGGCAAGGGGTGAGTCACTGAGTCAGAACCGAGTCAGCTAGCTAACTCGGCTGACTGGTCTGAGTTGGTCACATGCACAGGCCAGAATATTCACGGCCAAGATGGCCATGCCTTCCCTGCATCTCCTGCAATTTCATTTCCAGCCATGATGGCTATGCTTCACTAATTTGTATCCAGCCATGTTGGCACTGTCTGTAACTTCTCTTTATTCATCTTAGCATTCGCCTCAATAGTATCCTCACAACCAATTCATCACCCTCATGACCTGCAACTGCAACTTAAGCACTAGTTATACCTCTATCTCACCAATCTCATTCCTTCCATAATCACCAGTTCCACAAACTCCCCTGCAAAGCATTCACCAGCTGTGACACTGCCATCAAACACCACCACATGAATTCACAGCTTCCATTCTCCTTTGTGAGCTCAAGCACATACTCTGTAATACAGCTGCTTCACCTTCTCATGGGCTACCACCAAAGCGCACAGCAGCAATTCCTTTTGCACAAACCACCTGCAGTTCCATTACCACTGCCATCTTGAATCTCCTTGTGAAAAGCCTAACATACATCTAAGTGCAATAAACAGATTCATTCATACACTGTTGCTTTTGATCTTCTCTATACCCATCTTGTCTCCATTCAAATCAAACAGCTACCATCAACCCCTCTGAATCATTCACACAATTCCAACCACAGGGCCTTCTTCATAGCAGCAGCTAATAATCCGTGGCAGCAGTACACTACTTCCTCCTTCAATTTCATTACAGCATCAACACCTCACTGCAGTTTCAACATCAAATCCCATCAACAACTCCTCCATCTTCCATGTATAATCCGGCCACGGCTACTGCATCTTTCTCTTCTTTCTCATAATCACAACACCATCTTCAATTATCGAACAAACCCATCTCTTGTTTGATTCTGACGAACCCGAGACCCAAATACCTCTTCCATCTGATTTAACAGCAGCATCACAATCGACACATTTAAACGATTAGTCATCTTCAATTTCAATACCACCTCTCAGAACCCATTTTCACTATCTCGTTGTAACCATTTACTCCATTCATCTCAGATTCACATCCAACAACATCTCATCTGTTTCATACCTATTTACCAAACTATTAACAACATCAATCTCTCCTTCTCTTCGATTCATATCAAACCCTATTCATTCCTCGATCTGGACCTTCAACTGATCCACCAACCCATGGAATTCACCATCTCTTCTAATTTTTAGCAGCTGCTCTCAATTTATTTGATTCTATCATATTCTCGATCTGTTGCAGAGACTCAAATTCTCGATTTCTCGATTTCACTGCGGCTACTGCTTCTCGGCTGAAAAGGGGAAGAACAAAATATGGGAATTGATGTCTTTTTTTTCTCGACCTAATTTGGTTTTAAGGTGGGATGGTTATTGACAGCTGGTGGCTTCTGATAAGGGGTAACAAAATTGGCAGCCCCTGAACCATTGCTGGTTTGTCTTTAATATTTCTCCAAAATAGAGATGCCCCTTAACATGTGGCCATCCCTTAACAATCAGTTGGCTGTTTCTAATCCTCCTCTGAGAGAGTTTCCCTTTAACCGTGGCTCGTCTCCCAATAGTGTTTGCCCTATGAAATGACAATTATGCCCTTTTTGCTCAATGTTGATGATTTCTTCTTCTTTTCCTCCGTGCGACTCCAGAGTACCTAATAACTCAAAAACACATGTAAAATACATAATTTACAGGAAAAATAGCAAAGAAAGCATAAACTACTAAATAGTAATTTAGGTGTATTCTACACCTATCAGTAGCAAACATAAACGTGGAAAATTATACATATTTCTTATACTAACAATACTCAGTCTTGACATTTTAGCGGCATTTTTTCTACCGAACCCAACCGACAATGAATTTGAAGCTAATTTTTTGGTGACATGTTCTCCTTATAAGTCTCTACAATCCATCCAAAAATGAGAGCATTCAGATATGAATAAGTTCACCATCTACCATTTTGGTTGTCTATCAAAATTATACATGTCGTCATACCCATATTCACTGCTTTACTCCTCCCGTCCCTCAATAGGTGACCTAGTTTAAGTTTCCGAAATTCTTCAGGAAATGAAAAGAGAGGAGTATTTTTAAGTTTTTTTTTTTTTTTTTGCAATTATACACTTGTGTATAATAATTTGTAAATTTACAAATGATTTCTTTCTCAAATTATACCACGGATATTCGGAAAATTTATACTATTGGAAGATATTTTATAACACATACGTAGCTAACATAAACGTGGAAAATTATACATATTTCTTATACTAACAATACTCAATCTTGACATTTTAGCGGCATTTTTTCTACCGAATCCAACCGCCAATGAATTTGAAGCTAATTTTTTGTTGCCTTGTTCTCCTTATAAGTCTCTACACTCCAACCAAAAATAAGAGCATTCCGAGATGTATGAAACCACCATCTACCATTTTGGTTGTCTATCAAAATTATACATGTTGGCATACCCATATTCACAGCTTTACTCCTCCCGTCCCTCAATAGGTGACCTAGTTTAAGTTTTCAAAATTCTTCAGGAAAAGAAAAGAGATAAGTATTTTTAAGTATTTTTTTACAATTATACACTTATGCATAATAATTTGTAAAATTTAGAAATGATTTATCTCTCAAATTATACCATGGATATTCGGAAACTTTATACCATTGAAAAATATTTTAAAACACCAACGTAGCAAACATAAACGTGGCAAATTATACATATTTCTCATACTAATTAACAATACTCAATCTTGACATTTTAGCGGCATTTTTTCTACCGAACCCAACCGACAATGAATTTGAAGCTAATTTATAGGTGACATGTTCTCCTTATAAGTCTCTACACTCCAACCAAAAATGAGAGCATTCCGAGATGTATGAGACCACCATCTACCATTTTGGTTGTCTATCAAAATTATACATGTTGGCATACCCATATTCACAGCTTTACTCCTCCCGTCCCTCAATAGGTGACTTAGTTTAAGTTTGTGAAATTCTTCGGGAAATGAAAAGAGAGGAGTATTTTTAAGTATTTTTTTTGCAATTATACACTTGTGTATAATAATTTGTAAATTTAGAAATGATTTCTCTCTCAAATTATACCACGCATATTCGAAAACTTTATACTATTGGAAGATATTTTAAAACACATACGTAGATAACATAAACGTGGAAAATTATACATATTTCTTATACTAAAAATACTAAATCTTGACATTTTAGCGGCATATTTTCTATAGAACCCAACTGACAATGAATTTGAAGCTAATTTTATGGTGACATGTTCTCCTTATAAGTCTCTAGACTCCAACCAAAAATGAGAGCATTCCGAGATGTATGGGACCACCATCTACCATTTTGGTTGTAAATCAAAATTATACATGTTGGCATACCCATATTCACAGCTTTGCTCCTCCCGTCCCTCATTAGGTGACCAAGTTTAAGTTTGCAAAATTCTCCAGGAAAAAAAAAGAGAAGAGTATTTTTTAAGTATTTTTTTACAATTATACACTTATGTATAATAATTTGTAAAATTTAGAAATGATTTATCTCACAAATTATACCATGGATATTCAGAAACTTTATACCATTGAAAAATATTTTAAAACACCAACTTAGCAAACATAAACGTGGCAAATTATACATATTTCTCATACTAACAATACTCAATCTTGACAGTTTAGCGGCATTTTTTCTACCAAATCCAACCGACAATGAATTTGAAGCTAATTTATTGGTGACATATTCTCCTTATAAGTCTCTACACTCCAACCAAAAATGAGAGCATTCAGATATGTATAAGTCCACCATCTACCATTTTGGTTGTCTATCAAAATTATACATGTTGTCATACCCATATTCACAGCTTTACTCCTCCCGTCCCTCAATAGGTGACCTAGTTTAATTTTGCGAAATTCTTCGGGAAATGAAAAGAGAGGATTATTTTTAAGTATTTGTTTTTGCAATTATACACTTATGTATAATAATTTGTAAATTTAGAAATGATTTCTCTCTCAAATTATACCACGGATATTCGGAAACTTTATACTATTGGAAGATATTTTAAGACACATACGTAGCAAACATAAACGTGGAAAATTATACATATTTGTTATACTAACAATACTCAGTCTTGACATTTTAGCGGCATTTTTTCTACCGAACCCAACCGACAATGAATTTGAAGCTAAGTTTTTGGTGACATGTTCTCCTTATAAGTCTCTACACTCCATCCAAAAATGAGAGCATTCAGATATGTATAAGTTCACCATCTACCATTTTGGTTGTCTATCAAAATTATACATGTCGTCATACCCATATTCACAGCTTTACTCCTCCCGTCCCTCAATAGGTGACCTAGTTTAAGTTTCCGAAATTCTTCAGGAAATGAAAAGAGAGGAGTATTTTTTAAGTATTTTTTTTTTGCAATTATACACTTGTGTATAATAATTTGTAAATTTAGAAATGATTTCTCTCTCAAATTGTACCACGGATATTCGGAAACTCTATATTATTGGAAAATATTTTAAAACACATACGTATCTAACATAAACGTGGAAAATTGTACATATTTCTTATACTAACAATACTCAATCTTGACATTTAGCGGCATTTTTTCTACCGAACCCAACCGACAATGAATTTGAAGCTAATTTATTGGTGACATGTTCTCCTTATAAGTCTTTACACTCCAACCAAAAATGAGAGCATTCAGATATGTATAAGTCCACCATCTACCATTTTGGTTGTCTATCAAAATTATGCATGTCGTCATACCCATATTCACAGCTTTACTCCTCCCGTCCCTCAATAGGTGACCTAGTTTAAGTTTCCCAAATTCTTCAGGAAATGAAAAGAGAGGAGTATTTTTAAGTATTTTTTTTTTGCAATTATACACTTGTGTATAATAATTTGTAAATTTAGAAATGATTTCTTTCTCAAATTATATCACGGATATTCGGAAACTTTATACTATTGGAAGATATTTTAAAACACATACGTAGCTAACATAAACGTGGAAAATTATACATATTTCTTATACTAACAATACTCAATCTTGACATTTTAGCGGCATTTTTTCTACCGAACCCAACCGACAATGAATTTGAAGCTAATTTTTTGGTGACTTGTTCTCCTTATAAATCTCTACACTCCAACCAAAAATAAGAGCATTCCGAGATGTATGAGACCACCATCTACCATTTTGGTTGTCTATCAAAATTATACATGTTGGCATACCCATATTCACAGCTTTACTCCTCACGTCCCTCAATAGGTGACCTAGTTTAAGTTTGCAAAATTCTTCAGGAAAAGAAAAGAGAGAAGTATTTTTAAGTATTTTTTTACAATTATACACTTATGTATAATAATTTGTAAAATTTAGAAATGATTTATGTCTCAAATTATACCATTGATATTCGGAAACTTCATACCATTGAAAAATATTTTAAAACACCACGTAGCAAACATAAACGTGGCAAATTATACATATTTCTCATACTAACAATACTTAATCTTGACATTTTAGCGGCATTTTTTCTACCGAACCCAACCGACAATGAATTTGAAGCTAATTTATTGGTGACATGTTCTCCTTATAAGTCTCTACGCTCCAACCAAAAATGAGAGCATTCAGATATGTATAATTTCACCATCTACCATTTTGGTTGTCTATCAAAATTATACATGTCGTCATACCCATATTCACAGCTTTACTCCTCCCGTCCCTCAATAGGTGACCTAGTTTAAGTTTGCGAAATTCTTCAGGAAATGAAAAGAGAGGAGTATTTTTAAGTCTTTTTTTTGCAATTATACACTTACTTATGTATAATAATTTGTAAATTTAGAAATGATTTCTCTCTCAAATTATACCACGGATATTTAGAAACTTTATACTGTTGGAAGATATTTTAAAAAACATACGTAGCTAACATAAACGTGGAAAATTATACATATTTCTTATACTAACAATACTCAATCTTGACATTTTAGCGGCATTTTATCTACCGAACCAAACCGACAATGAATTTGAAGCTATGGTGACTTGTTCTCCTTATAAGTCTCTACACTCCAACCAAAAATGAGATCATTCCGAGATGTATGAGACCACCATCTACCATTTTGGTTGTCTATCAAAATTATACATGTTGGCATACCCATATTCATAGCTTTACTCCTCCCGTCCCTCAATATTTGACCTAGTTTAAGTTTTCAAAATTCTTCAAGAAATGAATGGAGAAGAGAATTTTTAAGTATTTTTTTACAATTATACACTTATGTATAATAATTTGTAAAATTTAGAAATGATTTATGTCTCAAATTGTACCATGGATATTCGGAAACGTCATACCATTGAAAAATATTTTAAAACACCACGTAGCAAACATAAACGTGGAAAATTATACATATTTCTCATACTAACAATACTTAATCTTGACATTTTAGCGGCATTTTTACTACCGAACCCAACCGACAATGAATTTGAAGCTAATTTATTGGTGACATGTTCTCCTTATAAGTCTCTACGCTCCAACCAAAAATGAGAGCATTCAGATATGTATAAGTTCACCATCTACCATTTTGGTTGTTTATCAAAAGTATACATGTCGTCATACCCATATTCACAGCTTTACTCCTCCCGTCCCTCAATAGGTGACCTAGTTTAAGTTTGCGAAATTCTTCAGGAAATGAAAAGAGAGGAGTATTTTTAAGTATTTTTTTTTGCAATTATACACTTATGTATAATAATTTCTAAATTTAGAAATGATTTCTCTCTCAAATTATACCACGGATATTTTCGGAAACTTTATACTATTGTAAGATATTTTAAAACACATACGTAGCTAATATAAACGTGGAAAATTATACATATTTCTTATACTAACAATACTCAATCTTGAAATTTTAGCGGCATTTTTTCTACCGAACCCAACCGACACTGAATTTGAAGCTAATTTTTTGGTGACATGTTCTCCTTATAAGTCTCTAAACTACAACCAAAAATGAGAGTATTTAGATATATATAAGTTCACCATCTACCATTTTGGTTGTCTATCAAAATTATACATGTCGTCATACCCATATTCACAGCTTTCTTCCTCCCGTCCGTCAATAGGTGACCTAGTTTAAGTTTGCAAAATTCTTCAGTAAAAGAAAAGAGAGGAGTATTTTTAAGTATCTTTTTACAATTATACACTTATGTATAATAATTTGTAAAATTTAGAAATGATTTATCTCTCAAATTATACCATGGATATTCGGAAACTTCATACCATTGAAAAATATTTTAAAACACCAACGTAGCAAACATAAACGTGGAAAATTATACATATTTCTCATACTAACAATACTCAATCTTGACATTTTAGCGGCATTTGTTATACCGAAAATAATTTATTGGTGACATGTTCTCCTTATAAGTCTCTACACTCCAACCAAAAATGAGAGCATTCAGATATGTATAAGTTCACCATCTATCATTTTGGTTGTCTATCAAAATTATACATGTCGTCATACCCATATTCACAGCTTTACTCCTCCCGTCCCTAAATAGGTGACCTAGTTTAAGTTTGCGAAATTCTTCAGGAAATGAAAAGAGAGGAGTATTTTTAAGTATTTTTTTTGCAATTATACACTTATGTATAATAATTTGTAAATTTAGAAATGATTTCTCCCTCAAATTATACCACGGATATTCGGAAACTTTATACTATTGGAAGATATTTTAAAACACATACGTAGCTAACATAAACGTGGAAAATTATACATATTTCTTATACTAACAATACTCAATCTTGAAATTTTAGCGGCATTTTTTCTACCGAACCCAATCGACAATGAATTTGAAGCTAATTTTTTGGTGACATGTTCTCCTAATAAGTCTCTACACTCCAACCAAAACTGAGAGCATTTAGATATGTATAAGTTGACCATCTACCATTTTGGTTGTCATTCAAAATTATACATGTCGCCATACCCATATTCACAGCTTTACTCCTCCCGTCCCTCTATAGGTGACCTAGTTTAAGTTTGCAAAATTCTTCAGGAAAAGAAAAGAGAGGAGTATTTTTAAGTATTTTTTTACAATTATACACTTATGTATAATAATTTGTAAAATTTAGAAATGATTTATCTCTCAAATTATACCATGGATATTCGGAAACTTTATACCATTGAAAAATATTTTAAAACACCAACGTAGCAAACATAAATGGGGCAAGATTGCAGGGTGTGGAAACCAGACATGAAGGGTAATTTTTCTGTAAATTCAGCAAAGAGCCTGTTGCGTAAAAAGTTTGCTACGGAGGAGGTCTATGGTCTGTTATGGAGGAGAGCAATTCATCCAAAGCTGGCAGCTCAGAACTGGAAGCTTGTAAGAGATACTTGTGCAACGCAAGACAAGTTGAAGAACAGATTCAAAAGGGAAATGCCAAACAGATGTTACCTTTGCAAGAATGAAGAAGAAAATTTGGAACACATTCTTTGGAAATGCAGTATTGCTTCTCAAATGTGGTTGTGGGCTTCGGGTTTGTTCAATCTTCAGCTGAACTATGATCTGGTTGCTTGTTATAAAGCTGCAAAAGGTAGGAGTAGAATGGTTAAAGACTTATGGCTTCTAACCATACTAGTTATTCGCTCGGAATTGTGGAATACAAGAAACTTGGCATGCTTCAACAACGTCGCAGTCAGTCCACATTTCATGAAATGTAGAATCTTTCGGTTGATTAATGAATACGCTGTTCGGTTGAAAAGCTTTATGCACAATACTATAGCTGACCTGATGATTTTGAACTGCTTCCGGATAGGTCATCGTCAAGTTAAATCAGTGCGGCCAGTCCTATGCACGTGGGAGCCACCTAATAGGGGAGAGCTTCTTCTCTGTTGCGACGGTGCGGCGAAGGGAAATCCGGGAATTACGGGAGCAGGAGTGGTTATTCGAGATCATGAAAGAAACTTTGTGACAGCTATGAGCATTGGTCTGGGCACAACAAATAACTTTCTGGCAGAGGTGTATGCAGTTATAGTGGGCCTGGAATGGGCTTTAAACAGGAATGTAAGTAAGGTGGTGATCCGCTCAGACTCTTTGAGTACAATTTGGGCTTTTCAAAACAGTAACATTCCCTGGTTTGCCAGGGAAAGATGGAGGAAGATTTCTAATGAGTATGAAACGATTCGCTTTGTGTACACCTATCGGGAAGCTAATTTCTCGGCAGACAAGATGGCTAAGAGAGGTTGCCTCCTTCGGAAGGGGAGGGGTTTGACTTATGACGAAAGACCTTACTTCTTAAGAACGTTGGAATATAATAATGTATCTTATTTTAGATTAAAATAGTGTTTTATTTTAGTGTGTTTTTTCTTTAGGGGTCTATCCCCTAATCTTTTTTTGTTTCTGCCTTTTGTTATTCATCAATATGTTTACGGACTTAACAAAAAAATCATACTAACAATACTCAATCTTGACATTTTAGCGGGATTTTTTCTACCGAACCCAACCGACAATGAATTTGAAGCTAATTTATTGGTGACATAATCTCCTTATAAGTCTCTACACTCCAACCAAAAATGAGAGAATTTAGATATGTATAAGTCCACCATCTACCATTTTGGTTGTCTATCAAAATTATACATGTCGTCATACCCATATTCACAGCGTTACTCCTCCCGTCCCTCAATAGGTGACCTAGTTGAAGTTTGCGAAATTCTTCGGGAAATGAAAAGAGAGGAGTATTTTCAAGTATCTTTTTTGGCAATTATACACTTGTGTATAATAATTTGTAAATTTAGAAATGATTTCTCCCTCAAATTATATCACAGATATTCGGAAACTTTATACTATTGGAAGATATTTTAAAACACATACGTTGCAAACATCAATGTGGAAAATTATACTTATTTCGTATACTAACAATACTCAATCTTGACATTTTAGCGGCATTTTTTCTACCAAACCCAACCGAAAATGAATTTGAAGCTAATTTTTTGATGACATGTTCTCCTTATAAGTCTCTACACTCCAACCAAAAATGAGAGCATTCAGATATGTATAAGTCCACCATCTACTATTTTGGTTGTCTATCAAAATTATACATGTCGTCATACCCATATTCACAGCTTTACTCCTCCCGTCCCTCAATAGGTGACCTAGTTTAAGTTTGCGAAATTCTTCGGGAAATGAAAAGAGATGAGTATTTTTGAGTATTTGTTTTTGCAATTATACACTTATGTATAATAATTTGTAAATTTAGAAATGATTTCTCTCTCAAATTATACCACGGATATTCGGAAACTTTATACTATTGGAAGATATTTTCAGACACATACGTAGCAAACATAAACGTGGAAAATTATACATATTTCTTATACTAACAATACTCAGTCTTGACATTTTAGCGGCATTTTTTTCTACCGAACCCAACCGACAATGAATTTGAAGCTATTTTTTTGGTGACATGTTCTCCTTATAAGTCTCTACACTCCATCCAAAAATGAGAGCATTCAGATATGTATAAGTTCACCATCTACCATTTTGGTTGTCTATCAAAATTATACATGTCGTCATACCCATATTCACAGCTTTACTCCTCTCGTCCCTCAATAGGTGACCTAGTTTAAGTTTGCGAAATTCTTCAGGAAATGAAAAGAGAGGAGTATTTTTAAGTATTTTTTTTTGCAATTATACACTTGTGTATAATAATTTTAAAATGTAGAAATGATTTCTCTCTCAAATTATACCACGGATATTCAGAAACTTTATGCTATTGGAAGATATTTTAAAAGACATACGTAGAAAACATAAACTGGAAAATTATACATATTTCTTATACTAACAATACTCAGTCTTGACATTTTAGCGGCATTTTTTCTACCGAACCCAACCGACAATGAATTTGAAGCTAATTTTTTGGTGACATGTTCTCCTTATAAGTCTCTACACTCCATACAAAAATGAGAGCATTCAGATATGTATAAGTTCACCATCTACCATTTTGGTTGTCTATCAAAATTATACATGTCGTCATACCCATATCCACAGCGTTACTCCTCCCATCCCTCAATAGGTGACCTAGTTTAAGTTTGCGAAATTCTTCAGGAAATGAAAAGAGAGGAGTATTTTCAAGTGTTTTTTTTGCAATTATACACTTATGTATAATAATTTGTAAATTTAGAAATGATTTCTCTCTCAAATTATACCACGGATATTCGGAAACTTTATACTATTGGAAGATATTTTCAGACACATACGTAGAAAACATAAACGTGGAAAATTATACATATTTCTTATACTAACAATACTCAGTCTTGACATTTTAGCGGCATTTTTTCTACCGAACCCAACCGACAATGAATTTGAAGCTATTTTTTTGGTGACATGTTCTCCTTATAAGTCTCTACACTCCATCCAAAAATGAGAGAATTCAGATATGTATAAGTTCACCATCTACCATTTTGGTTGTCTATCAAAATTATACATGTCGTCATACCCATATTCACAGCTTTACTCCTCTCGTCCCTCAATAGGTGACCTAGTTTAAGTTTGCGAAATTCTTCAGGAAATGAAAAGAGAGGAGTATTTTTAAGTATTTTTTTTGTTGCAATTATACACTTATGTATAATAATTTGTAAATGTAGAAATGATTTCTCTCTCAAATTATACCACGGATATTCAGAAACTTTATGCTATTGGAAGATATTTTAAAAGACATACGTAGCAAACATAAACTGGAAAATTATACATATTTCTTATACTAACAATACTCAGTCTTGAAATTTTAGCGGCATTTTTTCTACCGAACCCAACCGACAATGAATTTGAAGCTAATTTTTTGGTGACATGTTCTCCTTATAAGTCTCTACACTCCATCCAAAAATGAGAGCATTCAGATATTTATAAGTTCACCATCTACCATTTTGGTTGTCTATCAAAATTATACATGTCGTCATACCCATATTCACAGTGTTACTCCTCCCGTCCCTCAATAGGTTACCTAGTTTAAGTTTGCGAAATTCTTCAGGAAATGAAAAGAGAGGAGTATTTTCAAGTATTTTTTTTGGCAATTATACACTTATGTAAAATAATTTGTAAATTTAGAAGTGATTTCTCTCTCAAATTATACCACGGATATTCAGAAACTTTATACTATTGGAAGATATTTTAAAACACATACGTTGCAAACATAAATGTGGAAAATTATACTTATTTCTTATACTAACAATACTCAATCTTGACATTTTAGCGGCATTTTTTCTACCAAACCCAACCGACAATGAATTTGAAGCTAATTTTTTGGTGACATGTTCTCCTTATAAGTCTCTACACTCCAACCAAAAATGTGAACATTCAGATATGTATAATTTCTCCATCTACCATTTTGGTTGTCTATCAAAATTATACATGTCGTCATACCCATATTCACTGCTTTACTCCTGCCGTCCCTCAATAGGTGACCTAGTTTAAGTTTGCGAAATTCTTCAGGAAATGAAAAGAGAGGAGTATTTTTAAGTATTTTTTTGCAATTATACACTTGTGTATAATAATTTGTAAATTTAGAAATGATTTCTCTCTCAAATTATACCACCGATATTCGTAAACTTTATGCTATTGGAAGATATTTTAAAACACATACGTAGCTAACATAAACGTGAAAAATTATACATATTTCTTATACTAACAATACACAATCTTGACATTTTAGCGGTATTTTTTCTACCGAACCCAACCGACAATGAATTTGAAGCTAATTTATTGGTGACATATTCTCCTTATAAGTCTCTACACTCCAACCAAAAATGAGATCATTCAGATATGTATAAGTCCACCATCTACCATTTTGGTTGTCTATCAAAATTATACATGTCGTCATACCCATATTCACAGCTTTACTCCCTCCCAGTCCCTCAATAGGTGACCTAGTTTAAGTTTTCGAAATTATTCGGGATATGAAAAGAGAGGAGTATTTTTAAGTATTTGTTTTTGCAATTATACACTTATGTATAATAATTTGTAAATTTAGAAATGATTTCTCTCTCAAATTATACCACGGATATTCGGAAACTTTATACTATTGGAAGATATTTTAAGACACATACGTAGCAAACATAAACGTGGAAAATTATACATATTTCTTATACTAACAATACTCATTCTTGACATTTTAGCGGCATTTTTTCTACCGAACCCAACCGACAATGAATTTGAAGCTAATTTATTGGTGACATATTCTCCTTATAAGTCTCTACACTCCAACCAAAAATGAGAGCATTCAGATATGTATAAGTCCACCATCTACAATTTTGGTTGTCTATCAAAATTATACATGTCGTCATACCCATATTCACATCTTTACTCCTCCCTTCCCTCAATAGGTGACCTAGTTTAAGTTTGTGAAATTCTTCGGGAAATGAAAAGAGAGGAGTATTTTTAAGTATTTGTTTTTGCAATTATACACTTATGTATAATAATTTGTAAATTTAGAAATGATTTCTCTCTCAAATTATACCACGGATATTCGGAAACTTTATACTATTGGAAGATATTTTCAGACACATACGTAGCAAACATAAACGTGGAAAATTATACATATTTCTTATACTAACAATACTCAGTCTTGACATTTTAGCGGCATTTTTTCTACCGAACCCAACCGACAATGAATTTGAAGCTAATTTTTTGGTGACTTGTTCTCCTTATAAGTCTCTACACTCCATCCAAAAATGAGAGCATTCCGAGATGTATGAGACCACCATCTACCATTTTGGTGGTCTATCAAAATTATACATGTTGGCATACCCATATTCACAGCTTTACTCCTCCCGTCCCTCAATAGGTGACCTAGTTTAAGTTTGCAAAATTCTTCAAGAAATGAAAGGAGAGGAGTATTTTTAAGTATTTGCTTTTGCAATTATACACTTGTGTAGAATAATTTGTAAATTTAGAAATGATTTCTCTCTCAAATTATACCACGGATATTCGGAAACTTTATGCTATTGGAAGACATTTTAAAAGACATACGTAGCAAACATAAACGTGGAAAATTATACATATTTCTTATACTAACAATACTCAATCTTGACATTTTAGCGGCATTTTCTCTACCGAACCCAACCGACAATTAATTTGAAGCTAATTTTTTGGTGACATGTTCTCCTTATAAGTCTATGCACTCCAACCAAAAATGAGAGCATTCCGAGATGTAATAGACCACCATCTACCATTTTGTTTGTCTATCAAAATTATACATGTTGGCATACCCATATTCACAGCGTTACTCCTCCCGTCCCTCAATAGGTGACCTAGTTTAAGTTTGCAAAATTCTTCAGGAAATGAAAAGAGAGGAGTATTTTCAAGTATTTTTTTTTGGCAATTATACACTTATGTATAATAATTTGTAAATTTAGAAATGATTTCTCTCTTAAATTATACCACGGATATTCGGAAACTTTATACTATTGGAAGATATTTTCAGACACATACGTAGCAAACATAAACGTGGAAAATTATACATATTTCTTATACTAACAATACTCAGTCTTGACATTTTAGCGGAATTTTTTTACCGAACCCAACCGACAATGAATTTGAAGCTATTTTTTTGGTGACATGTTCTCCTTATAAGTCTCTACACTCCATCCAAAAATGAGAGCATTCAGATATGTATAAGTTCACCATCTACCATTTTGGTTGTCTATCAAAATTATACATGTCGTCATACCCATATTCACAGCTTTACTCCTCTCGTCCCTCAATAGGTCACCTAGTTTAAGTTTGCGAAATTCTTCAGGAAATGAAAAGAGGGGAGTATTTTTAAGTATTTTTTTTTTGCAATTATACACTAATGTATAATAATTTGTAAATTTAGAAATGATTTCTCCCTCAAATTATACCACGGATATTAGGAAACTTTATGCTATTGGAAGATATTTTAAAAGACATACGTAGCAAAAATAAACGTGGAAAATTATACATATTTCTTATACTAACAATACTCAGTCTTGACATTTTAGCGGCATTTTTTCTACCGAACCCAACCGACAATGAATTTGAAGCTAATTTTTTGGTGACATGTTCTCCTTATAAGTCTCTACACTCCATCCAAAAATGAGAGCATTCAGATATGTATAAGTTCACCATCTACCATTTTGGTTGTCTATCAAAATTATACATGTCGTCATACCCATATTCACAGCGTTACTCCTCCCGTCCCTCAATAGGTGACCTAGTTTAAGTTTGCGAAATTCTTCAGGAAATGAAAAGAGAGGAGTATTTTCAAGTATTTGTTTTTGCAATTATACACTTATGTATAATAATTTGTAAATTTAGAAATGATTTCTCTCTCAAATTATACCACGGATATTCGGAAACTTTATACTATTGGAAGATATTTTCAGACACATACGTAGCAAACATAAACGTGGAAAATTATACATATTTCTTATACTAACAATACTCAGTCTTGACATTTTAGCGGCATTTTTTCTACCGAACCCAACCGACAATGAATTTGAAGCTATTTTTTTGGTGACATGTTCTCCTTATAAGTCTCTACACTCCATCCAAAAATGAGAGAATTCAGATATGTATAAGTTCACCATCTACCATTTTGGTTGTCTATCAAAATTATACATGTCGTCATACCCATATTCACAGCTTTACTCCTCTCGTCCCTCAATAGGTGACCTAGTTTAAGTTTGCGAAATTCTTCAGGAAATGAAAAGAGAGGAGTATTTTTAAGTATTTTTTTTGTTGCAATTATACACTTATGTATAATAATTTGTAAATGTAGAAATGATTTCTCTCTCAAATTATACCACGGATATTCAGAAACTTTATGCTATTGGAAGATATTTTAAAAGACATACGTAGCAAACATAAACTGGAAAATTATACATATTTCTTATACTAACAATACTCAGTCTTGAAATTTTAGCGGCATTTTTTCTACCGAACCCAACCGACAATGAATTTGAAGCTAATTTTTTGGTGACATGTTCTCCTTATAAGTCTCTACACTCCATCCAAAAATGAGAGCATTCAGATATTTATAAGTTCACCATCTACCATTTTGGTTGTCTATCAAAATTATACATGTCGTCATACCCATATTCACAGTGTTACTCCTCCCGTCCCTCAATAGGTTACCTAGTTTAAGTTTGCGAAATTCTTCAGGAAATTAAAAGAGAGGAGTATTTTCAAGTATTTTTTTTGGCAATTATACACTTATGTAAAATAATTTGTAAATTTAGAAGTGATTTCTCTCTCAAATTATACCACGGATATTCGGAAACTTTATACTATTGGAAGATATTTTAAAACACATACGTTGCAAACATAAATGTGGAAAATTATACTTATTTCTTATACTAACAATACTCAATCTTGACATTTTAGCGGCATTTTTTCTACCAAACCCAACCGACAATGAATTTGAAGCTAATTTTTTGGTGACATGTTCTCCTTATAAGTCTCTACACTCCAACCAAAAATGTGAACATTCAGATATGTATAATTTCGCCATCTACCATTTTGGTTGTCTATCAAAATTATACATGTCGTCATACCCATATTCACTGCTTTACTCCTGCCGTCCCTCAATAGGTGACCTAGTTTAAGTTTGCGAAATTCTTCAGGAAATGAAAAGAGAGGAGTATTTTTAAGTATTTTTTTGCAATTATACACTTGTGTATAATAATTTGTAAATTTAGAAATGATTTCTCTCTCAAATTATACCACCGATATTCGTAAACTTTATACTATTGGAAGATATTTTAAAACACATACGTAGCTAACATAAACGTGAAAAATTATACATATTTCTTATACTAACAATACACAATCTTGACATTTTAGCGGTATTTTTTCTACCGAACCCAACCAACAATGAATTTGAAGCTAATTTATTGGTGACATATTCTCCTTATAAGTCTCTACACTCCAACCAAAAATGAGATCATTCAGATATGTATAAGTCCACCATCTACCATTTTGGTTGTCTATCAAAATTATACATGTCGTCATACCCATATTCACAGCTTTACTCCTCCCGTCCCTCAATAGGTGACCTAGTTTAAGTTTTCGAAATTATTCGGGATATGAAAAGAGAGGAGTATTTTTAAGTATTTGTTTTTGCAATTATACACTTATGTATAATAATTTGTAAATTTAGAAATGATTTCTCTCTCAAATTATACCACGGATATTCGGAAACTTTATACTATTGGAAGATATTTTAAGACACATACGTAGCAAACATAAACGTGGAAAATTATACATATTTCTTATACTAACAATACTCATTCTTGACATTTTAGCGGCATTTTTTCTACCGAACCCAACCGACAATGAATTTGAAGCTAATTTATTGGTGACATATTCTCCTTATAAGTCTCTACACTCCAACCAAAAATGAGAGCATTCAGATATGTATAAGTCCACCATCTACAATTTTGGTTGTCTATCAAAATTATACATGTCGTCATACCCATATTCACATCTTTACTCCTCCCTTCCCTCAATAGGTGACCTAGTTTAAGTTTGTGAAATTCTTGGGAAATGAAAAGAGAGGAGTATTTTTAAGTATTTGTTTTTGCAATTATACACTTATGTATAATAATTTGTAAATTTAGAAATGATTTCTCTCTCAAATTATACCACGGATATTCGGAAACTTTATACTATTGGAAGATATTTTCAGACACATACGTAGCAAACATAAACGTGGAAAATTATACATATTTCTTATACTAACAATACTCGGTCTTGACATTTTAGCGGCATTTTTCTACCGAACCCAACCGACAATGAATTTGAAGCTAATTTTTTGGTGACTTGTTCTCCTTATAAGTCTCTACACTCCATCCAAAAATGAGAGCATTCCGAGATGTATGAGACCACCATCTACCATTTTGGTGGTCTATCAAAATTATACATGTTGGCATACCCATATTCACAGCTTTACTCCTCCCGTCCCTCAATAGGTGACCTAGTTTAAGTTTGCAAAATTCTTCAAGAAATGAAAAGAGAGGAGTATTTTTAAGTATTTGCTTTTGCAATTATACACTTGTGTAGAATAATTTGTAAATTTAGAAATGATTTCTCTCTCAAATTATACCACGGATATTCGGAAACTTTATGCTATTGGAAGACATTTTAAAAGACATACGTAGCAAACATAAACGTGGAAAATTATACATATTTCTTATACTAACAATACTCAATCTTGACATTTTAGCGGCATTTTTCTCACCGAACCCAACCGACAATTAATTTGAAGCTAATTTTTTGGTGACATGTTCTCCTTATAAGTCTATGCACTCCAACCAAAAATGAGAGCATTCGAGATGTAATAGACCACCATCTACCATTTTGTTTGTCTATCAAAATTATACATGTTGGCATACCCATATTCACAGCGTTACTCCTCCCGTCCCTCAATAGGTGACCTAGTTTAAGTTTGCAAAATTCTTCAGGAAATGAAAAGAGAGGAGTATTTTCAAGTATTTTTTTTTGGCAATTATACACTTATGTATAATAATTTGTAAATTTAGAAATGATTTCTCTCTTAAATTATACCACGGATATTCGGAAACTTTATACTATTGGAAGATATTTTCAGACACATACGTAGCAAACATAAACGTGGAAAATTATACATATTTCTTATACTAACAATACTCAGTCTTGACATTTTAGCGGAATTTTTTTACCGAACCCAACCGACAATGAATTTGAAGCTACTTTTTTGGTGACATGTTCTCCTTATAAGTCTCTACACTCCATCCAAAAATGAGAGCATTCAGATATGTATAAGTTCACCATCTACCATTTTGGTTGTCTATCAAAATTATACATGTCGTCATACCCATATTCACAGCTTTACTCCTCTCGTCCCTCAATAGGTCACCTAGTTTAAGTTTGCGAAATTCTTCAGGAAATGAAAAGAGGGGAGTATTTTTAAGTATTTTTTTTTTGCAATTATACACTAATGTATAATAATTTGTAAATTTAGAAATGATTTCTCCCTCAAATTATACCACGGATATTAGGAAACTTTATGCTATTGGAAGATATTTTAAAAGACATACGTAGCAAAAATAAACGTGGAAAATTATACATATTTCTTATACTAACAATACTCAGTCTTGACATTTTAGCGGCATTTTTTCTACCGAACCCAACCGACAATGAATTTGAAGCTAATTTTTTGGTGACATGTTCTCCTTATAAGTCTCTACACTCCATCCAAAAATGAGAGCATTCAGATATGTATAAGTTCACCATCTACCATTTTGGTTGTCTATCAAAATTATACATGTCGTCATACCCATATTCACAAAGCGTTACTCCTCCTAGTCCCTCAATAGGTGACCTAGTTTAAGTTTGCGAAATTCTTCAGGAAATGAAAAGAGAGGAGTATTTTCAAGTATTTTTTTTTTTGGCAATTATACACTTATGTATAATAATTTGTAAATTTAGAAATGATTTCTCTCTCAAATTATACCACGGATATTCGGAAACTTTATACTATTGGAAGATATTTTCAGACACATACGTAGCAAACATAAACGTGGAAAATTATACATATTTCTTATACTAACAATACTCAGTCTTGACATTTTAGCGGCATTTTTTCTACCGAACCCAACCGACAATGAATTTGAAGCTATTTTTTTGGTGACATGTTCTCCTTATAAGTCTCTACACTCCATCCAAAAATGAGAGCATTCAGATATGTATAAGTTCACCATCTACCATTTTGGTTGTCTATCAAAATTATACATTTCGTCATACCCATATTCACAGCTTTAATCCTTTCGTCCCTCAATAGGTCACCAAGTTTAAGTTTGCGAAATTCTTCAGGAAATGAAAAGAGAGGAGTATTTTTAAGTATTTTTTTTTTTAGAATTATACACTTATGTATAATAATTTGTAAATGTAGAAATGATTTCTCTCTCAAATTATACCACGGATATTCGGAAACTTTATGCTATTGGAAGATATTTTAAAAGACATACGTAGCAAACATAAACGTGGAAAATTATACATATTTCTTATACTAACAATACTCAGTCTTGACATTTTAGCGGCATTTTTTCTACCGAACCCAACCGACAATGAATTTGAAGCTAATTGTTTGGTGACATGTTCTCCTTATAAGTCTCTACACTCCATCCAAAAATGAGAGCATTCAGATATGTATAAGTTCACCATCTACCATTTTGGTTGTCTATCAAAATTATACATGTCGTCATACCCATATTCACAGCGTTACTCCTCACGTCCCTCAATAGGTGACCTAGTTTAAGTTTGCGAAATTCTTCAGGAAATGAAAAGAGAGGAGTATTTTCAAGTATTTTGTTTTGGCAATTATACACTTATGTATAATAATTTGTAAATTTAGAAATAATTTCTCTCTCAAATTATACCACGGATATTCGGAAACTTTATATTATTGGAAGATATTTTCAGACACATACGTAGCAAACATAAACGTGGAAAATTATACATATTTCTTATACTAACAATACTCAGTCTTGACATTTTAGCGGCATTTTTTCTACCGAACCCAACCGACAATGAATTTGAAGCTATTTGTTTGGTGACATGTTCTCCTTATAAGTCTCTACACTCCATCCAAAAATGAGAGCATTCAGATATGTATAAGTTCACCATCTACCATTTTGGTTGTCTATCAAAATTATACATGTCGTCATACCCATATTCACAGCTTTACTCCTCTCGTCCCTCAATAGGTGACCTAGTTTAAGTTTGCGAAATTCTTCAGGAAATGAAAAGAGAGGAGTATTTTTAAGTATTTTTTTTTGCAATTATACACTTATGTATAATAATTTGTAAATTTAGAAATGATTTCTCTCTCAAATTATACCATGGATATTCGGAAACTTTATACTATTGGAAGATATTTTAAGACACATACGTAGCAAACATAAACGTGGAAAATTGTACATATTTCTTATACTAACAATACTCAGTCTTGACATTTTAGCGGCATTTTTTCTACCGAACCCAACCGACAATGAATTTGAAGCTAATTTTTTGGTGACATGTTCTCCTTATAAGTCTCTACACTCCATCCAAAAATAAGAGCATTCAGATATTTATAAGTTCACCATCTACCATTTTGGTTGTCTATCAAAATTGTACATGTCGTCATACCCATATTCACAGCTTTAATCCGTTCGTCCCTCAATAGGTGACCTAGTTTAAGTTTGCGAAATTCTTCAGGAAATGAAAAGAGAGGAGTATTTTTAAGTATTTTTTTTGCAATTATACACTTATGTATAATAATTTGTAAATTTAGAAATGATTTCTCTCTCAAATTATACCACCGATATTCGGAAAATTTATGCTATTGGAAGATATTTTAAAAGACATACGTAGCAAACATAAACGTGGAAAATTATACATATTTCTTATACTAACAATACTCATTCTTGACATTTTAGCGGTATTTTTTTCTACCGAACCCAACCGACAATTAATTTGAAGCTAATTTTTTGGTGACATGTTCTCCTTATAAGTCTATGCACTCCAACCAAAAATGAGAGCATTCCGAGATGTATGAGACCACCATCTACCATTTTGGTTGTCTATCAAAATTATACATGTCGTCATACCCATATTGACAGATTTACTCCTCTCGTCCCTCAATAGGTGACCTAGTTTAAGTTGCGAAATTCTTCAGGAAATGAAAAGAGAGGAGTATTTTTAAGTATTGTTTTTGCAATTATACACTTATGTATAATAATTTGTAAATTTAGAAATGATTTCTCTCTCAAATTATACCACCGATATTCGGAAAATTTATGCTATTGGAAGATATTTTATAAGACATACGTAGCAAACATAAACGTGGAAAATTATACATATTTATTATACTAACAATACTCAGTCTTGACATTTTAGCGGCATTTTTTCTACCGAACCCCACCGACAATGAATTTGAAGCTAATTTTTTGGTGACATGTTCTCCTTATAAGTCTCTACAGTCCATCCAAAAATGAGAGCATTCAGATATGTATAAGTTCACCATCTACCATTTTGGTTGTCTATCAAAATTATACATGTCATCATACCCATATTCACAGCGTTACTCCTCCCGTCCCTCAATAGGTGAACTAGTTTAAGTTTGCGAAATTCTTCAGGAAATGAAAAGAGAGGAGTATTTTTAAGTATTTTTTTGCAATTATACACTTGTGTATAATAATTTGTAAATTTAGAAATGATTTCTCTCTCAAATTATACCACTGATATTCGGAAACTTTATACTATTGGAAGATATTTTAAAACACATACATAAATAACATAAACGTGGAAAATTATACATATTTCTTATACTAACAATACTCAATCTTGACATTTTAGCGGCATTTTTTCTACCGAACCCAACCGACAATGAATTTGAAGCTAATATTTTGGTGACTTGTTCTCCTTATAAGTCTCTACAGTCCAACCAAAAATGAGAGCATTCCGAGATGTATGAGACCACCATCTACCATTTTGGTTGTCTATCAAAATTATACATGTTGGCATACCCATATTCACAGCTTTAGTCCTCCCGTCCCTCAATAGGTGACCTAGTTTAAGTTTGCAAAATTCTTCAAGAAATGAAAGGAGAGGAGTATTTTTAAGTATTTACTTTTGCAATTATACACTTGTGTAGAATAATTTGTAAATTTAGAAATGATTTCTCTCTCAAATTATACCACGGATATTCGGAAACTTTATACTATTGGAAGATATTTTAAAAGACATACGTAGCAAACATAAACGTGGAAAATTATACATATTTATTATACAAACAATACTCAATCTTGACATTTTAACGGCATTTTCTCTACCGAACCCAACCGAAAATTAATTTGAAGCTAATTTTTTGGTGACATGTTCTCCTTATAAGTCTATGCACTCCAACCAAAAATGAGAGCATTCCGACATGTAATAGACCACCATCTACCATTTTGTTTGTCTATCAAAATTATACATGTTGGCATACCCATATTCACAGCTTTACTCCTCTTGTCCCTCAATAGGTGACCTAGTTTAAGTTTGCAAAATTCTTCAGGAAATGAAAGGAGAGGAGTATTTTTAAGTATTTTTTTTTTTACAATTATACACTTATGTATAATAATTTGTAAAATTTATAAATGATTTATCTTTCAAATTATACCATGGATATTCGGAAACTTTATACCATTGAAAAATATTTTAAAACACCAACGTAGCAAACATAAACGTGGAAAATGATACATATTTCTCATACTAACAATACTCAATCTTGACATTTTAGCGGCATTTTTTCTACCGAACCCAACCGACAATGAATTTGAAGCTAAATTATTGGTGACATATTCTCCTTATAAGTCTCTACACTCCAACCAAAAATGAGAGCATTCAGATATGTATAAGTCCACCATATACCATTTTGGTTTTCTATCAAAATTATACATGTCGTCATACCCATATTCACAGCTTTACTCCTCCCGTCCCTCAATAGGTGACCTAGTTTAAGTTTGCGAAATTCTTCGGGAAATGAAAAGAGAGGAGTATTTTTAAGTATTTGTTTTTGCAATTATACACTTATGTATAATAATTTGTAAATTTAGAAATGATTTCTCTCTCAAATTATACCACGGATATTCGGAAACTTTATACTATTGGAAGATATTTTAAGACACATACGTAGCAAACATAAACGTGGAAAATTATACATATTTCTCATACTAACAATAGTCATTCTTGACATTTTATCGGCATTTTTTCTACCGAACCCAACCGACAATGAATTTGAAGCTAATTTATTGGTGACATATTCTCCTTATAAGTCTCTACACTCCAACCAAAAATGAGAGCATTCAGATATGTATAATAAGTCCACCATCTACCATTTTGGTTGTCTATCAAAATTATACATGTCGTCATACCCATATTCACAGCTTTACTCCTCCCGTCCCTCAATAGGTGACCTAGTTTAAGTTTGCCAAATTCTTTGGGAAACGAAAAGAGAGGAGTATTTTTAAGTATTTGTTTTTGCAATTATACACTTATGTATAATAATTTGTAAATTTAGAAATGATTTCTCTCTCAAATTATACCACGGATATTCGGAAACTTTATGCTATTGGAAGATATTTTAAGACACATACGTAGTAAACATAAACGTGGAAAATTATACATATTTCTTATACCAACAATACCCAGTCTTGACATTTTAGCGGCATTTTTTCTACCGAACCCAACCGACAATGAATTTGAAGCTAATTTATTGGTGACATGTTCTCCTTATAAGTCTCTACACTCCAACCAAAAATGAGAGCATTCAGATATGTATAAGTCCACCATCTACCATTTTGGTTGTCTATCAAAATTATATATGTCGTCATACTCATATTCACAGCGTTACTCCTACCGTCCCTCAATAGGTGACCTAGTTTAAGTTTGCGAAATTCTTCGGGAAATGAAAAGAGATGAGTATTTTCAAGTATTTTTTTTTTGGCAATTATACACTTATGTATAATAATTTGTACATTTAGAAATGATTTCTCTCTCAAATTATACCACGGATATTCTGAAACTTTATACTATTGGAAGATATTTTAAAACACATACGTTGCAAACATAAATGTGGAAATTTATACTTATTTCTTATACTAACAATGCTCAATCTTGACATTTTAGCGGCATTTTTTCTACCAAACCCAACCGACAATGAATTTGAAGCTAATTTTTTGGTGACATGTTATCCTTATAAGTCTCTACACTCCAACCAAAAATGAGAGCATTCAGATATGTATAAGTTCACCATCTACCATTTTGGTTGTCTATCAAAATTATACATGTCGTCATACCCATATTCACAGGTTTACTCCTCCCGTCCCTCAATAGGTGACCTAGTTTAAGTTTGCGAAATTCTTCAGGAAATGAAAAGAGAGGAGTATTTTTTTTTTTTTGCAATTATACAATTGTGTATAATAAATTGTAAATTTAGTAATGATTTCTCTCTCAAATTATGCCACGGATATTCGGAAACTTTATACTATTGGAAGATATTTTAAAACACATACGTAGAAAAAATAACATGGAAAATTATACATATTTCTTATACTAACAATACTCAATCTTGATATTTTAGCGGCATTTTTTCTACCGAACCCAACCGAAAATTAATTTGAAGCTAATGTTTTGGTGACATGTTCTCCTTATAAGTCTCTACACTCCAACCAAAAATGTGAGCATTCCGAGATGTATGAGACCACCATCTACCATTTTGGTTGTCTATCAAAATTATACATGTTGGCATACCCATCTTCACAGCTTTATTCCTCCCGTCCCTTAATAGGTGACCTAGTTTAAGTTTGCAAAATTCTTCAGGAAATGTAAGGAGATGAGTATTTTTAAGTATTTTTTTTACAATTATACACTTATTTATAATAATTTGTAAAATTTTGAAATGATTTATCTCTCAAATTATAGCATGGTATTCGGTATCTTTATACCATTGAAAAAAAAAATTAAAACACCAACGTAGCAAACATAAACGTGGCAAATTATACATATTTCTCATACTAATGACGAAGTGTCGAATCTCGCAAAAATAATATTTCTCTACTTTTACACTAGCAAGTAGTATAATATAAGCAGGATCGTCCCAAGGGAGGAATGCAGTCTAAGTTGTTATGCAAATACTCTTAGCAAAGATGATTGTGTTGTAGAAAATCTGAAAATTGTAAAATGTATTCAAATATGAGATGGAATTGATTAAAGGTTCATTCTAGACCACGGAATACAAACCAAATTAATATATAGCCAAGTTCGTTGCATTATCATGTTACTAACAACCCTAGAATAATTAGTACGCTTAACTATTCCGTTTCTATCTCCTAAGCTCACCGGATACGAAAGCGCTCAACTACCGGTTCCTACTTGCCAAGTTTCCTAGAGGTACGCTTACTAGGTTTGAATTAAACAAATGCTCTAAGTTCTGTGAGATAAGGTTGCTCCTAGTGATGAACTCAAAAGCATGAATCACCTACTAGTGTTGATTTATACATATGGACACTTAACAAAGTCCCATCATTTTTTTTTTTTGACTTAAAAGGTTGATTGATTAAGAAAATGTAAAAAAGTCCCAGAAAATGGAACCCCCATTTTAGAGTTGTACAGATTACATTTGTTGTTCTCTGCTGTCTATTACCACTTTCCAGTGAGTTGTGAGGGAAGAAAACCTCAACTGAGAAAACCTCAACTGAAAAATCGCCTAGGAGAGAGAAATTTGGAGATGAAATTTGAAGTATTTTTCCCTTCTGAAGACAAGTGTATGAAATATTCTTTTTTGAAATACTTAGCCTTAAGAAGTCTTGTGAGCCGATGATCACTTTGCTGACATATTTTCCAAGCTACTTTAGTGAGAAGAGCATGATTGAGTTTATGCCTGTGTACAAGAGTAATTTGATCTCTAGAATTGTTTCAGTTTCTGCTTTATGCCTGTGGCTTGTCATCACTCTTGAGTTTCTTTCGTTCCATAATGCCCAACAAACAGCAAAAATTATAAGTGGCCATATTTTTCTTCCTCTATTCCTTCCTCTTCTAAATTTCCATGCTTGCAGCTCCATTGTTATGTTTCTTGCCGAACCCATTTTATGTTGTAACCTCCACGAAAAAGCTCCAAACTTTATGTGAGTAAGTGCAATGTAGAAGAAGATGATCCACTGTTTCTGGTTGGTCACTGCACAAAGAACACATGGTGTTCGAATCGACATCCTCTCCCGATAAGATTATCGGTTGTTGCTATTGAGTTGTGAGCGGTGACCACATAAAGAATTGTACCTTTGGAGGAACATGTTGTATCCAAATGCAAGAGTAAGGAAAGCCATCGACAAAGAGGGTAGTTGTTGATCTAGCCATTTGTAAGATGTTTTAGAGCTGAAACCACCGAGACTGTAGATTAGTTCATCTTTGTGTTTTCTTCTATCAATGGTGGAATGCCCAAAACTCGAAGAACTCTAGTACCTCGGCATCTCGCATCATTTGGATTTCTTTTCATCTTTATATCCCATGAATTGGATGCAATCATTGCATTAACAGGGTCATTTTTTTCATTGCCAGTTTATACACTAATGGGAATCTTAGCATAAGCTTTTGAGAACCCAGCCCAAATATCATTCCAAAAAGATATTGCATTACCTTTGTTAATTTGCACCCTGGAAATTTGCTCCACCACTTCTCTTTGTTTTTGGATGTTGTTCCACAGACCTCTTCCTTGTGGCTTAGTAGAAACTTTCACCCATAGTGCATCTTTTGGAGTTTTCATTTTTTCCTGTATGATTCTTCTCCATAGTTGGTTCTTTTCTCTGGAGAATCTCCAAGACCATTTTGACAGTAGTGCTTTGTTTGTGAGCCTTAGGTTTCTAATACCCAAACCTCCATATTTTTTTGATCTACTTGCTCTTTCCCATGCCACCCAAGTTATCTTCTTTTTTCTCAAAGTTGAACCCCAAAGGAAGTTATTCATGATTTGATTAAGCTTCTTTTCTACACCAACCGGTAACTGAAAGATTGACAAGTAATATATAGGCAGACTTGAAAGAGTGGCTTTGATTAAGACTAATCTTCCGACTTTTTGAGAAGAATTTTCTTTTCAGTTGCTAGTTTCTTTTGGAACTTCTCTATAACTGTGTCCTGAGATGGAGATATTTCTTGATGTAGCACCCATTGGCATGCCAGGTATTTGAGAGGTAGCTTTTCTACTTTACACTGAAGAATTGCTTTGCAATTGTATCCACCTTGTGATCTGCATTTATGCTTATCACAGAGCTTTTATTAAAGTTAACTTTCAGCCTCGTGATAGCCTCAAAAATTTGAAGTATAAGGATTAAATTTTCTGCTTCTTCTTCTGAAGCATCTAAGAAAACCAAGGTGTCATCTGCATATTGTAGGTGAGAGATTTGAGTGGAGTTTATCGAAAAGCCAGATATCATATTTAATTGCACAGCATTCTTCATAATTTTTGAGAATATTTCGCAACTAAGATGAAAATAAAAGGAGACAAAGGATCACCTTGTCTTAATCCTTTTGTGGTTTAAATCTTGCATTTGAACTCCCATTCACTAGCAAAGCATGTTGAGCTGAACCTACACACCACTCGATCCATTTTATCCATTTCTCACCAAAACCTGAGCACTTCAAAACATTGCTGATGGTGTGCCAACTCACATTGTCAAAAGCTTTTGAATATCTAGTTTGCATAGAATTCCGGCTTTTTGACTTGAATCTTGAATCAATTAGCTCTCAAAGCCTATTAGAATGCCGTCCAAAATTTGCTTGTCCGCATGAAAGCTCCCGATTTTCGATATCAATTTTGGGATTACCTTTTGAATCTTTGTGTGAGAATCTTTGAGAGAACTTTGTAGATGCCTTGACCAAACCGATTGGTCCGAAATCTTGAGGAGATCCAACTTGCTCTATTTTTGGTATCAAACTCGATGAATGATACGTTTGTTCTCCAATCCGACTTCATTTCTCGTTTCAAATTCTTTGATAATGACCATAAAATTTTCTTTGATCACCTCCCAAGCGATTTTGTAAAACTCCATGGAATAGCCATCTCGGGCCTGGAGATTTGTTGCTTTTGAATTGTTTTATGATAAGCCATACTTCTTCAACATTGATTTCTCTTTCCAATTCAAAGACTCTCTTCTTGATTACCTTGGTGAAAAATTCTTCATTCATTTGTGGTCTTACTTGTGTGTTTATCTTGGAACAAGTTGAAAAAATAGCTTGAAATTTCATTTTGAATGTCTTCTTTGTGTAAATTATCTTCACCATTAATCACTAACTTTTGGACTGTGTTTCTTCTTCTTCTTCCATTTGCCAGAGCGTGAAAGTATCTTGTATTATCATCTCCTTCTTCAAAGTGTATAGTTTTTGCTCTAGCTAGCCATTTTCTTGCATTGTCTCGAGTTAATTTGTTTTAGACTTGCTCTCCATTCATTCTCTCCACAAATTGTTGAGTACCGAGAGCACCATTTTCCTCCCTTGTCTTGATATGCATCAATTTGACTTGTGAGTTCTTGTTTCTTTGAATCCACACGACCATATGTCTCCCTCGCTCCACCTCTTCAAGAAGAACTTCAAATTTTGTAATTTTTTTGACATGACATAACTTGGAGAACCCGCATAAGACATTGTATCCCACCATATTTTTAAGTTCTTGATAAAGTGGGGGGTGATCGAACCAATAACTTTCCACTCGAAAGGGGGTTTATTTCTAGGAACATTTGTAGTAGTTAAGAGAATTGGAGAGTGATCGATAATGTCCTAGACAGACACGCTTTTGCGTCAAAAGAGGAAATTTACCTTCAAACCGAGGTGACACAATTGTTCTATCCAAATCTGCATAAAAGTGGATCCTGCCAGCATATTGCTCCATGTAAATTGCCCACCATTTAGAGGAAGATCCACCAAACCATGGGTTTCCATGTATTCATTAAAAAGTCTTCTATTTCTTCTAGACCCTCCAGTTTTATTTCTTTCTCTCCTTCTTCTAATTGCATTGAAATCCCCATTACACACCAAAATTCATTTGCCCATCCCGTCGATCATCTAACTCTTCCCGAATTCCCATCTTTCCCAATATGTGCAAGGAGAATACACATTTGTTATGCACCAATCAAAATTATTACTTTTGCATTTTAGCTTTTGCGAAAGTGTGTTGGGGCCGAAAATTTCATCCACACAATCATACATATTGTCATCCCAGATAGAAAGCAATCCTCCAGATAGTCCTTGAGTGGAATGTCCCTCCATTTATGTTGATCATTCCCCCATATTTGTTTCACCCACCGTCATTCATTTTCATCATGTGTGTTTCTTGAATAAGCACCACATTTGGCTTCACTTTCTTTATCAGATCTTTCAAAGCATCCATCTTATCTATTGATGTTAAACCTCTCATATTCCAAGCAACAATTTTAATATCCATTAATACCATTTAAACCATCTGTTCCCAGATTTACGCATCTTCAAAAATTTCTATTTCTCCTTCCTTGTCTTTTTTTCTGTTTTCCATTGTATCTTGTACCATTATTGTGCCATTTGATGTTGAAGGGATATCTGAAATTCTGACGATTTGATTCCTTGCCACTATCTCAACAAAGTCCCATCATCAGTACCCACATATTGCTACTTGTGTTTATCTTCTCTAGACAATTACGGGTCGAAGAAATCTAAACTAGCAAATAGATTAAGAATTAATGATTCAATTTCGAACTTAAACCCTTAACAAATAATCCAGAGACAATATTAGAATAGTAGAAAATCAATCAATAACATAAATGAATGCAAGTGAACAAGTTATTTCATATCAAATATAGATTCATATTTCGGGCTTCGAAATCGCCCTTAATCAAAGAGAGTTTTAGTTACTCATAATAATGGAGTTCATCATCAAATATAATAAATAAAATAATGAAGATGAAAATGAAACAAGGAAGCAAACCCTAGTTCCCGCTCTCTGCAAAACTCCTAGTAGAATAGAAAATACGTCATATAAAATTGTAGAAGTCTTCCCCTTTTGTAGCTTTTCTCCCTTCCAAAACTAGGTTAAGTCTCAAAAACCCACATCCAATTGATCCACCAAGCCCATGTGTGAGAAATATGTCTATGGAATTTTGGGTCTAAAAATGCCCACCGGAATTGCTTATGTCATCGTCGGATCCGGCAACCGGCGCCGGAATCCGGTCGCCAGACAATTTCTACGATCGCTTGAACCATTGGAAGACGTCACCAGGCAAGTGCACACTACCAGCAGCTCAACTCCATTTCTCTGCAATTCAAACATTCACAAAATACCATCTAAACCAATTCCTTGTTCTTGCGAAAACGGACCCAAAAGCGCGACTCGTAGCTCCCATATTCGGCCTCTAACTCTTCCATTCGACTCATACCCCCTTCATGATTCAGTGAAACATTATGATACCCACTTTCGGTTCCAAAATCCGGCAACCGGAAGTATGCTCACTGGCTCGCCATTCTCACTGTATTTTCGCAGTGTTCACTGTTGTTCAGCTGCACCCTATTTTTGTCACAGTTCTTGATCTTCAATCCTTTACAGCATAACCACCTTCCTCAGCTACACAGTCCTTAGTCATTCTCCTTAATTTCCAGTCACAGCTTATAGCAGCAAGCACCTGCTCTTCCACTACTGCCACAGCCATAACATTGAACAGCATCAGCTCTGCCACTGCAGCTGCAATTCAGCTGCAATATCAATACACATTCTTTGAACAGCTGCACCTGCAAAATAAACACAGAAATAGCCCCAACTGCAACTCATTCTTGTTAGCAACAACACTGCATTCCACCATATTCAAGCCATTCATACCCATCTCCATTTACTTGCAACAGCTCATACAAAATCTTCTCCCTGTAAGCAAATCACTCCATGGCTATAGCACAGCATCCATTCATCTCCTAACCAACCCCAGAACTGCCATCAAATCATCTTCTGCAGCTCAAAACTATTGTAATGACACCAATTCTGCAACCCAAACACCTATTTTGCCATTCCTGCAACACCATTGCCAACTGAGCTGCAACGGCATCAGTGCTAGCTCTACCTGCAATTTTCACATTCTGAAACAGCATCAGCTACACTTGTCTCTTCTCAGCACATTCTCTTTTCCGTATGTTATATCACCTTGCTGCAACATCAAGTCACAGCATCAGTTCACAGCTAACGCCATTCTGCTCTTCCGTTGTCTCAGCCATCGCCACCAAACTGTTATTTCTTTGAATCTCGGCAGCAGCACCATCTCCTCTCACTTTAAACCAGCAGCAATACCATCCAGTTCATTAGCCCATTGACCCCTGACTAGCCACCAATTGCTTCATTACACTTCACAGCAGGACCATTTTCTTTACTGAAATTTCATGTTCTAGCAACCAAGCTACCCATCTGAGCACTAATACCTCTTTCGGATAGAAACCCACTCAACTGCGAATCACCACCACTTTCTCCTCCACTGTAGCATCAGCTTCACATCAAACCAGGCCATCTCTGTTGCTTCAATAATTAACCTACATTCACTCAATACTCTAACCCAAGCCATAGTTTGCACATAAGCTTTCATTCTACCCAGCACAGGCCACCAGGTACAACCCAATAACTCTGCCATGCCATCTTCTTCACTTTCACGGTTCACTGATAACGACACCAGCAGCTCTATCTCGTTCTATCAACTTCAGTTGCACAGTCAGTTTCATGACTTGTATCTGCATCTCTCATGGCAACATACCCTCCAAACTCCACTCAGCCCAGCACCTGTTCATAACAGCCAGCTCAAGCTCCATTAAACCCACCATTGACCACCAGCCATCGAGCAATCCCTGTTCAACAAAACCTAGCTGCAACTTCAGTTCGACATCAACTCTATAGCTCACCTCAATCTCAGATGTAATTCCCTGCAATATCACCGACCCAACAATCCTTAACATTCACAAACCCCTTCAAACTCAATTCCATGCCACAATATTCCAATTCGAATACCCATTTGAATCTCCTCCATATTTCAGCCAAAACCACCATGTCCATCTTCCTCTCACTGATTTCACCTTTAACCCATGGCAGATGAGCATCGAACCTTGCTAGAACCGACGGCAACAAGTCTTGGATTATCAACAATTGAACTCCGGCAGTTGATCTCCACTTTCCCTCTCTTGGTTGATTCCATAGCTGCCATCTTCAGTTCTTGGTTTCAGGTGACAAAACTGAAATAAAGATAATGAACCACTGAATTCTAGGTTTAGTGTAGGAATGGAGATGACTATATCCACTCTAGTGAAGTAGATAAGGGGCGACCTAGAATGTCTCTAAACACCCGGTTAATAGATAAAAGGCCACCAAGGTATCCCCTTGCTTCTCTAGACTAAGCTGTAGTGGTTGTCCGCTATCGTTTACTCGGCTCGGCTCCCAATAGCTTGTCCGTGATATAACTGCTATGCCATTTTAGCTTCAAATGAACGCTCTCTTTCAAATTCCACTAACAGCAACCGTCCCTTATTTCTCAGATTCACTTCTTCTCTTCAATGAGAGTCATCACTAAAGTTGTCGTGCTTCTCAGACAGAAATTTGCATCACTAAAGCCGACATACTTTTCAGCCAGGGATGAAGAAATAAAATAAAATACGAGAAATAATCGCCTCCAATAACATTTGCACATGAGATGAGATTTTTGCGCCTTTTCTTCTTCTTTTGTTCCAAGTGACTCCAAAGTACCTAAATACCCAAAAGAAAACATAAGATACATATTTTACAAGAAAACTAAGCAAAGAAAGCATAAACAATAGATAAATATATAGGTGTTCTTGTATGCGTGTCGTAACCACAACAAATTAATTAATACTTTACTACCTAATTAACAAGTAATATAGGGTAGTCAAGGTCGATCCCACGAGGAGCACGAGATTCTAGTTGTAAAATTGTCACACAAAAAGGGGGTATTGATTAAGAATTTGAGAAAGTAAATAAAATAAACAAAGCAATTAAAAAGAAATCAATAAGAGAGATTAGATCAAGGAATCCTTCTTCATTTGCAAAACAATGATTAAAGTTATGTTCTTTTCCACTTCTTATTAGTCACAAATTATCACCAACCGTAGGTATAGCAGACTAGATCAGTGCTAACCCCAAAATCCCTTATATCATAGGATACGGAAGTTCTCTACCGGATTCTATTCACCAAACCACCTAGTAGTAGATCACTCAAGATGTAATTTAGTTAAACGCATTAAGATTTATGAATTTATTAGGTTGATATTAGTAGTTAAACTCTTAGATCAAGGTCCACTTGCTAACGTTGTTTTTACACACAATTGCTCCACGGAATCCCTCCGCAAGGTCTCGTGTTTGCTACTTATGTGAAAAGTCAAGAAACGATTACTTATCCCCTAACTTACACTAGCTTTAGATTAGACTAACAAATCAATCTAGTTGTACACCTAGATAATCTATCAATTAATCATGAATGTCTTTAAGACCACTCCTATTAGTAAAAACAAACGATAATCATGTGAAAACTTCAAAGTAGATTTAAAACAAAACTCAAAACATGTTAAGAACTAGGAATTCATCCTCAATCAAATTAGTTACTCATATTAAAGAGTTCACACAAAGAATACAGAAAAGAGAAGTGTTGTGTGTGTATCAATGTGTCAATGTGTGTATCTAAGTGCATCTATATCTATGGAAGTGTATGGAAGTGTAGAAATTCTTCTCTATTTATAGGCTTCAATGTTCTCCATATCTTATAAGGAATAGAATCCCTTTCCTTTTGTAGCTCAATTTCCAAATCCAAGCCTTTCTCAAATCTTCCATCTCCTCTTTCCAAATCCAAGCCGAATTCTTCATTCAATTCCAAGTCCAACTCTTCACATCCCATGAGAGAAAT
Source organism: Papaver bracteatum (assembly GCA_023529315.1). Classification (NCBI taxonomy): domain Eukaryota; kingdom Viridiplantae; phylum Streptophyta; class Magnoliopsida; order Ranunculales; family Papaveraceae; genus Papaver; species Papaver bracteatum. The sequence goes on from JAJJWX010000184.1 coordinate 65,994, forward strand.
CCACAAAAAATTTCTGCAACTTTTGTTCGCCGGAAAACTGGGTTTTTGGCCGGAAACAGGCCGGAATCCGTCGCCGCCGGTCACCTGAAAATTCTCCTCCGGTCAAAGAATATTCCGTTGGTCAACCGTTAAGACTAACGGTTAAAAGAGTCAACCGTCAGTCAACTGTTAGTCAGCGGGTCAAGGGTCAAGGTCATTTGGATCGCCGAGTCGGAACCAAATCAGCCGGCTAATTGGTGATCGGTTCGTTGCCAATTTATTTTCGCCAAATACTATGCACGGCCAAGATGGCCGTGCATTCTCTTCCACTTGACCATGATGGTTGTGCACATTCCCGCACTTCATATCATTCATTCCCCACCGTAAGTCCATCTCAACGCCACAAAATAGCCATTCCACCCGCAATTCTCCTTCTGTTTCTTCTCCTAGCACTTACACAACAATTATATCCGAGCCGCAAGACCAACTCCATCCCCGTAATCTATAGCTAGCCCCGTAACTCACATACACGTAACCAACTCCAGCTCCAATTCATTTCATCATCTCCCGTGTAACAAAGACTCCAATCTTCACCAATTGAAACTCATTTCATGCCTTTGACCAGCCATACCACCTCCATGCAACTACATAAAAGCACAAATCATCAACACCACCATCTGCAACTTCAATAGCTCACAAAGAAAGACAACCCCATTACAACCAACACTTCAAAGCCATTTTGATTCATTTTCTCTATGGTTCGTGGAACCGATTCAACATCAATTCCTCCTCTCTAGCTTTACCACACCGCAATTACCTTTACAGTTCATATCGCCAATTAGGTTCACAGTGAACATATCCTTTTATCATCAAGCCATCACAGATCCCTTTGAACTTCAATTGTATCATTACCCGATCTGTTTATCACTCACACGTAACCCATTAATTAATCAGTCCATCACTTTGAACATCAGCATCAACCCTGTAGCTCAGACCCTAACGTTAATTCCGTCTTCCATGATTATCATTAATCTCTTGAATCAATTCCACCCAACCTTGGCCACAATCCCATACTTGTTCTGCTTCCATTTCATCCACCAAAACCCAAATTTCTTCATTACAATACCACCAGACAACTCAGTCAAGAACTCATTCGAATTCTAATACCCATTCTTCATAATTCAATTCCTCAAACTCCACCGAACTCTTGAGAATCAACAGCTCCAACCGAACCCATGAATATCATTGCAGTTCTTCTCGAATTTCAATCAACTTCCACAAACCCTAACTAGTTCTTAGCTGTTGTATGGAATTTGGGGAAGAATCGAGAAACCGCTTTCTCTCGACTTAGGTTTAGGTCTTGACTCTTGAACATGGGACGGCTTATTTGCACCCCATGATAAGAACCACCCAATGCTAATTACACCCTTTGATAATGTATAAGGGATACCAGAGATAGAAGCCCCTTAGCCATCATTTGGTCATTGCTTAATACTCCTCCAAATCAGAGACGCCCCTTAACATTGACTGGGCTCCAGATAGTGCTCGCCTTCTGAAATGACAATTATGCCCTTTTTGCCCAATTTTGGTGATTTCTTCTCCTTTTCCTCCGTGCGACTCCAGAGTACCTAATAACTCAAAAACACACGTAAAATACATAATTTACAAGAAAAATAGCAAAGAAAGCATAAACTCTATAGATAGTAAATTAGGTGTATTCTACACCTATCAGTTCTAGACACCTATCAAATTCCCCCACACTTAGACTTTGCTAGTCCTCGAGAAAATCAAACAAAATAATTCTAAAAGATACATACAACTCCGTCTCGTCGAAGCTACGGTTACTCTAAGCATGAATAACAGGCCTTTGAACCCCTAGGTGTCCCTAGTGGACGAGTTTTAGTCTCGTGAAGGTTTACAAGAGGTGTGCCTACAAAACCTATATTTCCAAATCCGTCTATTTGTGACAAATCAATGAACGAATCCAAAATGACTACAGGAGGAGATACCTTGAGAAAATTCAATTCATATATAAGTGCATAAAGTTTTCTTAGAAAGTCGAACAAACCACAATACTCGGGATCTGACTAACCACAATCACGATGAAAAGATTAAGAAGATGGATAAAGAGGTAAATGTAGCGAATATTCACAAGTGATCGATGTATCCCATATTTGTCTGAAGGTCACCGCCAAGATGAACCTATGTATTATTGGATTGAGCTACTGGTCTGAATTCTAGTGTCAACACACTGGAAAATACAAGGGAACCAGTGGTCAACAAAATTATTTCTACATCAACTCACTGGCATATACAAGGGAACCAGGATTAGATCTTTTAGATCCAAGCGCATGCTTCTTGTCAGCAAGTACGTGATAGTTGCCTTGGATCCTGCATTCCACGCTTGTTTAGGCGACGGAGACAGGGACTACGTTTCACACATACTGTTATTCCCAAGTGTCATTTTTATTCCGTTTGGTCTGATTGGTCGGTCTCTTTTTTTTTTTTTTTTTTTTTTTAAAGGCATAAAACAAACTATACAAACGTATAAATGCTCCCCCACACTTAAACTTTACATTGTCCTCAATGTAAAATTTAGTCATTCAAAGTAAAGTTCAAGGTGGGAAATCACAAATGATATGCAAAAACAAAGAAAATAAAGATAAAATGCTGAAAAATAAAAAGATAAAGGATAAAGATACAAAACCGGTGGGTTGCCTCCCACTTAGTGCTTGGTTTAACGTCGTCATCCCGACTTTTAGCTCCAATTACTCCTCCAGAGGGAGTGGATCACTCAATGTGATCATATCCTGATTCTCCGTCACAAACTTCTCATAGTATGGTTTCAAGCGATGGCCGTTAACCTTGGAAATCAGCCCTGTTTTGGGACTAGTAATCTCAACTTCACCATGCGCAAACACATTAGTAACAACAAATGGTCCAACCCATCTGGACCTAAGTTTACCCGGAAACAATTTAAGACGAGAATGGAATAAAAGTACTTTCTTCCCTACTTCAAAACTCTTTCGGGAAATCATTTTATCATGGAAAGCTTTGGTATTTTCTTTATAAATGCGTGAACTTTCATACGCATCATTTCGTATCTCTTCTAACTCATTGAGTTGAAGTTTCCTAAGTTCACCAGCTGCATCTAATTCCATATTACATACCTTGATAGCCCAATAAGCTTTGTGTTCAAGTTCGACGGGAAGATGGCAAGGTTTGCCATAGACAAGCCTAAAAGGAGACATACCGATGGGTGTCTTATAAGCTGTCCTATACGCCCACAAAGCGTCATTGAGTCCATAACTCCAATCCTTCCTTATAACGTTCACCGTCTTCTCTAAGATGGTCTTAATATCTCGGTTGGAAATTTCAGCTTGTCCACTCGTTTGTGGATGATACGGTGTGCCAACTTTATGAGAAATGTTGTACTTCTTTAGAAGAGCGTGAAAGGATCTCTTGAAGTGCGAGCCTCCATCACTAATCACCACTCGAGGTGTTCCAAACCTAGAAACGATATGTTCCTTCACAAACTCATAAACAACATGAGAATCATTGGTGGGAGTGGATTTAGCTTCCACCCACTTAGAAACATAATCTACAACAAGAAGTATAAAAAATTTCCCATTGGAATTCACAAAAGGCCCCATAAAGTCTATACCCCAAACATCAAAAATCTTAACAGCGAGAATTGGTGTTTGCGGAATTTGGTTTCTAGCACCAAGGTTGCCTATCCTTTGACACCTATCACAAGCCTTAAAAAATAAATATGCATCCTTAAACAATGTAGGCCAATAAAAACCACCTTCGAGAACCTTGAGGGATGTCCTCTTGGCTCCGAAATGGCCACCACAAGCATATGAGTGATAAAAATTCAGAATTGATTGGAACTCGGATTCAAGTACGCACCTGCGGATCATTTGATCGGAGCAATGCTTCCAAAAATAAGGTTCATCCCATATATATTTCTTGGCAATCTTCTTGAGCTTGTGTTTTTGGAATGTATACATGGAACTAGGTACTTGTCCCGTCACCAAGAAGTTGACAATATCAGCGTACCATGGAGTTGTGCTACCAACAGCAAAGAGTTGCTCATCCGGGAAGCTATCATGCAAAGGAATCGCTTCTTCGGACACAACCAATCTGCTTAGATGATCCGCTACGGTATTCTCGCTGCCCTTCTTGTCCTTGATTTGCATGTTGAACTCTTTAAGAAGGAGTATCCACCTTATGAGCCTTGGCTTAGCATCCTTCTTTGTTAGAAAGTATCGAAGTGCAGCATGGTCGGAGAAAACAACCACCTTTGTACCCAATAAATAGGATATAAACTTCTCAAGTGCAAACACTATAGCCAAGAGCTCCTTTTCAGTTGTGGAGTAGTTGATTTGCGCTCCGTTGAGAGTTCGAGAAGCATAATAAATGGCATATGGAACTTTACCACCTCGCTGTCCCAACACGGCTCCAACGGCGTAATCACTTGCATCGCACATCAACTCAAATGGCTTGCTCCAGTCGGGTGGTTTGATAATTGGTGCGGTAGTCAACAACTCTTTCAAAGTGTCAAAGGCTTCCTTGCACTCCTTGTCATAATCAAAGGCCACATCTTTTTGCAAAAGTCTACACAGGGGCATTGCAATCTTGGAGAAATCCTTGATGAATCTCCTATAAAATCCTGCATGACCAAGAAAAGAGCGAACCTCCCTCACATTTGTGGGGTATTGTAAGTTACGAATCAAATCTATCTTAGCCTTGTCAACCTCTAACCCCTTATAGGGTACGACATGGCCTAGTACAATCCCATGAGTGACCATAAAGTGACATTTTTCCCAATTAAGCACAAGATTAGTTTCTACGCATCGTTTAAGAATAAGTGCAAGGTTATCTAAGCATTTGTCAAAAGAATCACCATACACGCTAAAATCATCCATAAACACTTCTATGATGCTTTCCACATAATCTGAAAAAATGCTTACCATACAATGTTGAAAAGTGGCTGGAGCATTGCACAAGCAAAATGGCATACGTCTATACGCAAAAGTGCCAAAAGGACAAGTAAACGTCGTCTTTTATTGATCTTCCGGAGCTATTACAAGCTGGTTATAACCTGAAAAACCATCAAGGAAGCAATAGTAAGCACGTCTAGCCAACCTTTCAAGCATTTGATCAATGAATGGTAAAGGGAAATGATCCTTTCGGGTGGTAGAGTTGAGCTTTCGGTAATCAATGCAAACTCTCCAACCGGTCTGGATTCTAGTTGGAACCAAGTCATTGTCTTCGTTTTTCACCACCGTGATTCCGGACTTCTTTGGAACTACTTGAATCGGGCTCACCCATTTGCTATCGGATATGGGATAGATAATCCCAGCATCTAACAACTTCAGGATTTCTTTCTTGACTACTTCCATCATTGAGGGTTCAAGCGACGTTGAGCTTCTCTTGTTGGTTTTCCCCCTCCTCAAGAAGTATTTGGTGCATACATGTGGAAGGACTGATTCCTTTGATATCGGCAATGGTCCATCCAATGGAAGACTTGTGCTCTCTTAGCACTCGAATAAGCTTCTCCTCTTGCACCTCGGTGAGGTTGTTGGCAATGATCACCGGTAACTCTTCATTGTCGCCTAAATATACGTATTTAAGGTGATCCGGAAGAGGTTTCAACTCAAGAGTAGGTTCCTGCACAATCGAGGGTAAAAGTTTCTCATTAGTAATCGGCAAAGAAACATAAGACGCATTATACTTTGGTGGAACTTCTTGTAATGAGTTAAGAGATAAAACAGCCTCTTTAAGCACATCACAAATAGACAATTCACTTTCAATGTCTTTGTATTTCCCATAACCTAAACCTTCGACTATGGTGTTCTCTAAAGCATCATAACTATTCAATTCAAACATCTTTTGAGCTAGAGAATCAATAATATCAATAGAAAAACATGAATTCACGTCACTAGGATATCTCATAGCCTCAAAGATATTGAAACTTATGATCTCATCATCAAATTCCATAGTTAAAGCTCATTTGAAAACATCTATCTTGGTTCTCGCGGTTCTCATGAATGGTCTACCCAACAGCAAGGGGGTAGTCGATGGTGAATCCTCGTCCATCATGTCAAGAACATAGAAATCATCCGGAAATATGAGTTGATTAACCTACACCAAAACATCTTCAATAACCCCTTTCGGGTAAGAATTAGACCTATCAGCAAGTTGTATAACAATACCAGTATCTTTAAGAGGTCCAAGTTTTAATGATTCATAAATGGAGGCAGGCATAACATTAATGGATGCTCCTAGATCTAGCATAGCACGCTCAAACCTGACTTTACCAATAGTACATGGTATAGTGAAGCTACCGGGATCTTTCAACTTAGGTGGGAGTTTCTTTTGAAGATATGCCGAAGCATTTTCCCCCACACTCATCACTTCATTACCGGTCAATTTGTGGTTGTTAGTGCACAATTCCTTCAAGAACTTTGCCCAGCGCGGAACTTGCTTTATCGCCTCGATGAGTGGAATGTTCACTTCAATCTTCTTAAAGATTTCCAAAAGCTCTTGATACAATGTCTCCTTGTTCGACTTTGAAAACCTGCTAGGAAAAGGAGGAGTAGTAACATGAGTAGAAACACGAGTTTTAGAGTTAGAATTTGTTACCGGGTCAACCTTTTTAGGGGCTGTTTCACCCTATTCTCTCTCCAAATCGGGTTCATTGGACACCGGAGATGTTTCCGGTTTCTCTACTTGCTTCCCACTGCGTAGCTCAATAGCATTGGCATTCTCCTTGTGATTTACTGTTTGAGAAGGAAGTTTTCCCTCTGCTTGTGCTTCCAATTTGCTCACGGCAGTAGCTAATTGACCCATTTGTGTTCGGATGTCTTTCATATCCATCTCTGACTTTTGCTTATCTTGCACCATTGTGTTTAGGATGAGATTCAACTTGTCATCTATACTCGTGCCTGGAGTTTCTTGACGTGGCTTTTGCAAGAAATGGTACCCACTTTGTTGATTAAAAGTAGGATTGGGAGCTACCGCTTGCTTGTTGGTGTAGCTGAAATTGGGATGATCTCGCCAACCCGGATTGTATGTGCTAGAGTATGGATCATACCTCGGCCTTTGCTGATTTTGGTACATGACATTTGCTTGCTCTACATCTTCCGTATATGAAAATGATGATGGTATGACAGCCGCAGTGATTTGATGCATCATCCTCTCCATGTTGCCCATCCTATGTTCCAAGTTTGAAGAATTGCCAACTTCATTCACCTTCCTTACCGCTGATTCATCTCTAGTGAAGAATTGTTGTGTATTCGCAGCCATATTCTCTAACAAGCTTGTAGATTCTGCAATGGTCTTGTTGGTAAGTGCAACACCACTTGCGGCATCGATCAGATTTCTATCATTAGAAAGCAACCCCTCGTAGAAATATTGAATCACAAGTTGATCACTGATTTGGTGGTGTGGACAGCTAGCTAAAAGCTTCTTGTAGCGCTCTCAATACTCATGGAGAGTCTCTCCCGATATTTGCCTAATACCACAAATCTCTTTGCGAATCACACCTGCTTTTGATGCTGGAAAATACTTCTCGAGGAACAATTTCTTCATTCCATTCCATGTGGTTATGCTTCCAGCGGGTAAGCAAAAGAACCACTCTCCTGCAGTATCTAAAAGAGAAAAAGGAAATGCTGTCATCATAGCCATATCCGCATCTGCATTTGCTTGCTTCATACTAGTTACAACATGATGAAATTGTTGTAAGTGACGATTAGGATCTTCTCCCGATAAACCTATGAATTTGGGCAGCAAGTTAATCAATTGCGGCTTCAACTCAATGTTTCCATTCAGCTGAATACATAAAGGTTGCTGATCAAGGTTTGGAGAAGTGAGCTCCTTGAGTGTTCTTGGAGCAGGCGGTCGAGCTTCCATTGCGTTGTCTTCCTCTTCGTCTGAGTCCGAGAATTCACTTGGTGTAGAACTAGGTGGAAGTGCAGTGTTGACTGCTCGAATGAAATCTTTCAGTAAAGTGCCTGAACGAAGACGTATACCAACATGACTTGGAAAAGATGGAGCTCTCGTTTTCTCTCTCCTAGGCGATTTTTTCATCTCCAAATTTCAGCTCGTCTAGATTCGTTTTTGTTCATGTTTTTGATCATCTAAATCAATTTCGATTGGTTTTTGATGACCCAATCTTACGTTTCTTCAACTTCAGTGGCTGGAAATTCGAGTATCAAATAAATCGAGGTGCTACTGATAAATTTTGACTTTTTTCTCTCCTAAATTCGTTGGTTTTTTTTGAGCGATTCTTTGTTCTTGAATCTCATCGTCTTTTGGGGTTTTTGCTTTTACAATCGTTTTCTCTATTGTTTGCTCATTTTTGGATGATCTACAATGGGAGAACAACAACATCAGGTTTCGTCTAACTCTCTTACGGCGAATACATCATTTGCAGACATGGTTAAAGGTAAACAAAATCAATCCTACTATAATTGATATTGGCGAGTCTGCCAAATCCTAGTTTTAACGATGATAAACCCTCTGTGGAACTTCCGTTAGATTTTTTTCAAGAAGGGTGTGCGGCCTGGAATTTCAGTCTTATTGGAAGATTGGATTTTAGGGTTGCAAAGTTTAATGATGTTACAAGATCCCCTGGAAAATCAATGGGGTTTCGGTCCAGCGATGGTAAAATTCACACCTATGAATAAGGGCTTTTTTATTATCAAGTTTTCATCTGAAGAGAACAAGCTAAAAGTCCGTGAGAAAACTTGGAAAGTCAATCAACAAGAGTTACATCTTAGGATTGGTTCCCATGGTTTGATCCGGATAAAGAGAGTTCTTCTCATGCTTCGGTTTGGGTCAATTTTCCGGCTTTGTATGTAGAGCTATGGACGGAAAAAGTTCTGTTATCTCTTGGAAAAACTCTTGGAAATCCAGTTATGGTAGATAAGAAGACATTAAATCATGAGTATGGGTGTTATGCAGCTGTTTTGGTTAATATTGATTTTGGAAAAAAATTCCAGATTCAATTCATGTAACAGTGGGGGGTAGAAGTTTTGATCAGTTTGTAGAGCTACAAAAAATACCCAAGTTTTGTTCTTTTTGCAAAATTGTTGGTCATGTTGATACCGATTGTAGAAAGAAGAACAAGAAAAATACTGTGAAGAATGTTCAGAAGTGGCTACCCAAATGTACTGATGGGGATACCGGCAGTGGAAATCAAGGAAAAGATGATGATGATGCAAAGACTAATACTACTCCGGAAGTTGGTACAGCTGATGGGCAGCCTAAATCTGCTCTTGGTGATGCTAAAAAGTTGGAATTGGAGCTTGAAAAATTTTCAATTTGAGTTTCGTGAAGCTCGGATGAAGCTTATTAGGTGCAAAAACATTATTCTGCACAAAAGGATATTGCTTTACGCAGGGTGCTCCATCCTTGTCTATTGTGGATACTTTAAAAGGAAGGCAACATTGACATGGAACCGTCTAATGAGGGTCAGTCCGTGAATAAGTCTGTTGCCACTCAGGAGAAAGGTAAGCAAGTTCATACTTTTTCAAACACAAAAAATATTACAAACATGGGTGCTGCGGTAGTTGCTCAACAATCAAAGCATCCTAGCAAAGAGAAAATAGTTAACGTTTCTAAAGATGATTGGAAGCATGTAAAGAGTAAAGCCTCTCCTACTAAATTTACGTTTGCGGATGCATTATGCAACACTTCTGAAATAATTTGTGCTAATCCTTTTGAATCTTTAAATTCTGAATTGGGGTTTAGAGACGATGAAAATTTAGAAGTTGAAAATGCTGATCTCCTAGCTGCTAATATGGCGGACGAAGTTAAGAATTCAAAGGAATGGGGTACAATTTCTGATGATATAAGGAAACCAGTTTCTCATGTTGAAACGGAAAAAAAAAAGAGCTTTCCTAGAAAGAATAGAAGAGTTAAAAAAACAACGAGACAGGTTGGATGATGTTGTTTTTGATATGAAAAATATTTTGTCTAGTGAGGAACTAGACGAGGCGAGCACTATTGAAAATGATCAAGTGCGTGGTAATTTTATTAGAAATCCAGACTTTAGAAAACAATACTACAAGGAAAAAAAGGAGTTAGTAGATAGAATGGCAACTAACAAAAAAGCTCAATCTCCTATTAAGCTTATTCCTGGTGGTAATTATGCTTCGGAGGAAGAAGAAGATGAATATGAAGATGAATACGAAAAGGATTCTGAAGATGAATACAACCAGCAAGATGATGATTTTGATTTGACAAAAACAATTGCTAGCCTTAAGAAGAGGAATTTTAGAGTTGGACGCAAACGATATTAGTTTTGTTTTTCTATTTTGTTTTTTTTCTGGGATTTGGAAAGCTTTTTTTTAAGCTTTTTGTGTTTTTTGTTGTTGTTTTTTAGTGTGCCCCTTTGGTTTATGGGGGTGGGGAGGCCTCGAGCCTCCCATTATGTAATTCTTGTAATTACGTTTTTTTGGTTTCAATAAACTAAGACTTACCAAAAAAAAAACCAACATGACTTGGTCTGCCTTCTCCGCGCATTCACTAAAGAAATCGTACCTGAAAATAAGATTCTTAAAGATTGAATAAGTAAACTGAAATTGTAACCAAAAGCAAAAATATATACTAAGAATAAAAATAACAACTAAACTCGCCAGTGCCTCCCCGGCAACGGCGCCAATTTTGACGAAGTGTCGAATCTCGCAAAAATAATATTTCTCTACTTTTACACTAGCAAGTAGTACAATGTAAGCAAGATCGTCCCAAGGGAGGAATGAAGTCTAAGTTGTTATGCAAATACTCTTAGAAAAGATGATTGTGTTGTAGAAAATCTGAAAATTGTAAAATGTATTCAAATATGAGATGGAATTGATTAAAGGTTCATTCTAGACCACGGAATACAAACCAAATTGATATATAGCCAAGTTCGTTGCATTATCATGTTACTAACAACCCTAAAATAATTAGTACGCTCAACTATTCCGTTTCTATCTCCTAAGCTCACCGGATACGGAAGCGCTCGAATACCGGTTCCTACTTGCCAAGTTTCCTAGAGGTACGCTTACTAGGTTTGACTTAAACAAATGCTCTAAGTTCTGTGAGATAAGGTTGCTCCTAGTGATTAACTCAAAAGCATGAATCACCTACTAGTGTTGATTTCTACATATGGACACTTAACAAAGTCCCATCATCGGTACCCACATATTGCTACTTGTGTTTATCTTCTCTAGACAATTACGGGTCGAAGAAAATCTAAACTAGCAAATAGATTAAGAATTAATGATTCAATTTCGAACTTAAACCCTTAACAAATAATCCAGAGACAATATTAGAATAGTAGAAAATCAATCAATAACATAAATGAATGCAAGTGAACAAGTTATTTCATATCAAATATAGATTCATATTTCGGGCTTCGAAATCGCCCTTAATCAAAGAGAGTTTTAGTTACTCATAATAATGGAGTTCATCATCAAATATAATAAATGAAATAATGAAAATGAAAATGAAACAAGGAAGCAAACCCTAGTTCCCGATCTCTGCAAAACTCCCAGTAGAATAGAAAATACGTCATATAAAATTGTAGAAGTCTTCCCCTTTTGTAGCTTTTCTCCCTTCCAAAACTAGGTTAAGTCTCAAAAACCCACATCCAATTGATCCACCAAGCCCATATGTGAGAAATATGTCTCTGGAATTTTGGGTCTAAAAATGCCCACCGGAATTGCTTACGTCATCGCCGGATCCGGCCACCGGCGCCGGAATACGGTCGCCAGAAAATTTCTACGATCGCTTGAACCATTGGAAGACGTCACCAGGCAAGTGCACACTCCCAGCAGCTCAACTCCATTTCTCTGCAATTCAAACATTCACAAAATACCATCTAAACCAATTCCTTGTTCTTGCGAAAACGGACCCAAAAGCGCGACTCGTAGCTCCCATATTCGGCCTCCAACTCTTCCATTCGACTCATACCCCCTTCATAATTCAGTGAAACATTATGATACCCACTTTCGGTTCCAAAATCCGGAAACCGGAAGTATGCTCACTGGCTCGCCATTCTCACTGCATTTTCGCAGTGTTCACTGCTGTTCAGCTGCACCCTATTTCTGTCACAGTTCTTGAGCTTCAATCCTTTACAGCATAACCACCTTCCTCAGCTACACAGTCCTTAGTCATTCTCCTTAATTTCCAGTCACAACTTATAGCAGCAAGCACCTGCTCTTCCACTACTGCCACAGCCATAACATTGAACAAGATCAGCCTCTGCCTGCTGCAATTCAGCTGCAATATCAATACACATTCTTTGAACAGCTGCACCTGCAAAATAAACACAGAAACAGCCCCAACTGCAACTCATTCTTGGTAGCAACTACACTGCATTCCACCAGATTCAAGCCATTCATACCCATCTCCATTTACTTGCAACAGCTCATACAAAATCTTCTCCCTGTAAGCAAATCACTCCATGGCTACAGCACAACATCCATTCATCTCCTAACCAACACCAGAACTGCCATCAAATCATCTTCTGCAGCTTAGAACTATTGTAATGACACCAATTCTGCAGCCCAAACACCTATTTTTCCATTCCTGCAACACCATTGCCAACTGAGATGCAACGGCATCAGTGATAGCTCTACCTGCAATTTTCACATTCTAAAACAACATCAGCTACACTTGTCTCTTCTCAGCACATTCTCTTTTCCGTATGTTATATCACCTTGCTGCAACATCAAGTCACAGCATCAGTTCACAGCTAACGCCATTCTGCTCTTCCATTGTCTCAGCCATCGCCACCAAACTGTTCTTTCTTTGAATCTCGTTAGCAACACCATCTCCTCTCACTGTAAACCAGCAGCAATACCATCCAGTTCATTAGCCCATTGACCCCTGACTAGCCACCAATTTCTTCATTACACTTCACAGCAGGACCATTTTCTTTACTGAAATTTCCTGTTCCAGCAACCAAGCTACCCATCTGAGCACTAATACCTCTTTCGGATAGAAACCGACTCAACTGCGAATCACCGCCACTTTCTCCTCCACTACAACATCAGCTTCACATCAAACCAGGCCATCTCTGTTGCTTCAATAATTAACCTACATTCACTCAATACTCTAACCCAAGCCATAGTTTGCACATAAGCTTTCATTCTACCCAGCACAGGCCACCAGGTACAACCCAATAACTCTGCCATGCCATCTTCTTCACTTTCACGGTTCACTGATAACGACACCAGCAGCTCTATCTCGTTCTATCAACTTCAGTTGCACAGTCAGTTTCATGACTTGTATCCGCATCTCTCATGGCAACATACCCTCCAAACTCCACTCAGCCCAAAGACTGTTCATAACAGCCAGCTCAAGCTCCATTAAACCCTCCATTGACCACCAGCCATCGAGCAATCCCTGTTCAACGAAACCTAGCTGCAACTTCAGTTCGACATCAACTCTATAGCTCACCTCAATCTCAGATGTAATTCCCTGCAATATCACCGACCCAACAATCCTTAACATTCACAAACCCCTTCAAACTCAATTCCATGCCACAATCTTCCAATTTGAATACCCATTTGAATCTCCTCCATATTTCAGCCAAAACCACCATGTCCATCTTCCTCTCACTGATTTCACCTTTAACCCATGGCAGATGAGCATCGAACCTTGCTAGAACCGACGGCAACAAGTCTTGGATTATCAACAATTGAACTCCGGCAGTTGATCTCCACTTTCCCTCTCTTGGTTGATTCCATAGATGCCATCTTTAGTTCTTGGTTTCAGGTGAATTCTAGGTTTAGTGTAGGAATGGAGATGACTATATCCACTCTAGTAAAGTAGATAAGGGGCGACCTAGAATGTCTCTAAACACCCGGTTAATAGATAAAAGGCCACAAAGGTATCCCCTTGCTTCTCTAGACTAAGCTGTAGTGGTTGTCTGCTATCGTTTACTCGGCTCGGCTCCCAATAGCTTGTCCATGATATAACTGCTATGCCATTTTAGCTCCAAATGAACGCTCTCTTTCAAATTCCACTAACAGCAACCGTCCCTTATTTCTCAGATTCACTTCTTCTCTTCAATGAGAGTCATCACTAAAGTTGTCGTGCTTCTCAGACAGAAATTTGCATCACTAAAGACGACATACTTTTCAGCCAGGGATGAAGAAATAAAAGCAAATACGAGAAATAATCGCCTCCAATAACATTTGCACATGAGATGAGATTTTTGCGCCTTTCCTTCTTCTTTTGTTCCAAGTGACTCCAAAGTACCTAAATACCCAAAAGCAAACATAAGATACATATTTTACAAGAAAACTAAGAAAAGAAAGCATAAACAATAGATAAATATATAGGTGTTCTAGACACCTATCAACTAACAATACTCAATCTTGACATTTTAGCGGCATTTTTTCTACCGAACCCAACCGACAATGAATTTGAAGATAAATTATTGGTGACATGTTCTCCTTATAAGTGTCTACACTCCAACCAAAAATGAGAGCATTCAGATATGTATATTCCACCATCTACCATGTTGGTTGTCTATCAAAATTATACATGTCGTCATACCCATATTCACAGCTTTACTCCTCCCGTCCCTCATTAGGTGACCTAGTTTAAGTTTGCAAAATTCTTCAGGAAAAAAAAAGAGAGGAGTATTTTTAAGTATTTTTTTACAATTATACACTTATGTATAATAATTTGTAAAATTTAGAAATGATTTATCTATCAAATTATACCATGGATATTCAGAATCTTTATACCATTGAAAAAAATATTAAAACACCAACGTAGCAAACATAAACGTGGCAAATTATACATATTTCTCATACTAACAATACTCAATCTTGACATTTTAGCGGCATTTTTTCTACCAAACCCAACCGACAATGAATTTGAAGCTAAATTATTGGTGACATGTTCTCCTTATAAGTGTTTACACTCCAACCAAAAATGAGAGCATTCAGATATGTATAAGTCCACCATCTACCATGTTGGTTGTCTATCAAAATTATACATGTCGTCATACCCATATTCACAGCTTTACTCCTCCCGTCCCTCAATAGGTGACCTAGTTTAAGTTTGCGACATTCTTCGGGAAATGAAAAGAGAGGAGTATTTTTAAGTATTTTTTTTGCAATTATACACTTATGTATAATAATTTGTAAATTTAGAAATAATTTCTCTCTCAAATTATACCACCGATATTCAGAAACTTTATACTATTGGAAGATATTTTAAAACACATAGGTAGCAAACATAAACGTGGAAAATCATACATATTTCTTATACTAACAATACTCAATCTTTCATTTTAGCGGCATTTTTTCTACCGAACCCAACCGATAATGAATTTGAAGCTAATGTTTTGGTGACATGTTCTCCTTATAAGTCTCTACACTCCAACCAAAAATGAGAGCATTCCGAGATGTATGAGACCACCATCTACCATTTTGGTTGTCTATCAAAATTATACATGTTGGCATACCCATATTCACAGCTTTACTCCTCCCGTACCTCAATAGGTGTCCTAGTTTAAGTTTGCGAAATTCTTCAGGAAAAAAAAAGAGAGGAGTATTTTTAAGTATTTTATTACAATTATACACTTATGTATAATAATTTGTAACATTCATAAATGATATATCTCTCAAATTATACCACGGATATTCAGAAACTTTATAACATTGAAAAATATTTTAAAGCACCAACGTAGAAAAATAAACGTGGAAAATTATACATATTTCTCATGCTAACAATACTCAATCTTGACATTTAGCGGAATTTTTTCTACCGAACCGAACCGACAATTAATTTGAAGCTAATTTATTGGTGACATGTTCTCCTTATAAGGCTCTACACTCCAACCAAAAATAAGTGCATTCAGATATGTATAAGTCCACCATCTACCATTTTTCTTGTCTAACAAAATTATACATGTCGTCATACCCATATTCACAGCTTTACTCCTCCCGTCCCTCAATAGGTGACCTAGTTTAAGTTTTCGAAAATTCTTCAGGAAATAAAAATAAAGGAGTTTTTTTAAGTTTTTTTCTTTGCAATTATACACTTATGTATAATAATTTGTACATTTAGAAATTATTTCTCTCTCAAATTATACCACGGATATTCGGAAAGTTTATACTATTGGAAGATATTTTAAAACACATACGTATCAAACATAAACGTGGAAAATTATACATATTTCTTATACTAACAATACTCAATCTTGACATTTTAGCGGCAGTTTTTCTACCGAACCCAACCGATAATGAATTTGAAGCTAATTATTTGGTGACATGTTCTCCTTATAAGTCTCTACACTCCAACCAAAAATGAGAGCATTCCGAGATATATGAGACCACCATCTACCATTTTTGTTGTCAATCAAAATTATACATGTTGGCATACCCATATTCACAACTTTACTCCTCCCGTCCCTCAATAGGTGACCTAGTTTAAGTTTGCAAAATTCTTCAGGAAAAGAAAATTGAGGAGTATTTTTAAGTATTTTTTTTTACAATTATACACTTATGTATAATAATTTGTAACATTTAGATGTGATTTATCTCTCAAATTATACCACGGATATTCAGAAACTTTATACCATGGAAAAATATTTTAAAACACCTACGTAACAAGCATAAACGTGGCAAATTATACTTATTTCTTATACTAAGAATACTCAATCTTGAAATTTTAGCGGCATTTTTTCTACCGAACCCAACCGATAATTAATTTGAAGCTAATTATTTGGTGACATGTTCTCCTTATAAGTCTCTACACTCCAACCAAAAATGAGAGCATTCCGAGATATATGAGACCACCATCTACCATTTTTGTTGTCTATCAAAATTATACATGTTGGCATACCCATATTCACAGCTTTACTCCTCCCGTCCCTCAATAGGTGACCTAGTTTAAGTTTGCAAAATTCTTCAGGAAAAGAAAAGAGAGGAGTATTTTTAAGTATTTTTTTACAACTTTACACTTATGTATAATAATTTGTAAAATTTAGAAATGATTTATCTCTCAAATTATACCATGGATATTCGGAAACTTTATACCATTGAAAAATATTTTAAAACACCAACACGTAGCAAACACAAACGTGGCAAATTATACATATTTCTCATACTAACAATACTCAATCTTGACATTTTAGCGGCATTTTTCCTACCGAAACCAACCGACAATTAATTTGAAGTTAATTTATTGGTGATATGTTCTCCTTATAAGTCTATACACTCCAACCAAAGATGAGAGCATTCAGATATGTATAAGTCCACCATCTACCATTTTGGTTATCTATCAAAATTATACATGTCGTCATACCCATATTCACAGCTTAACTCCTCCCGTCCCTCAATAGGTGACCAAGTTTAAGTTTGCGAAATTCTTCAGGAAATGAAAAGAGAGGAGTATTTTTAAGTATTTTTTTGTTTGCAATTATACACTTATGTATAATAATTTGTAAATTTAGAAATGATTTCTCTCTCAAATTATACCACGGATATTCGGGAACTTTATATTATTGAAAGATATTTTAAAACACATACGTAGCAAACATAAACGTGAAAAATTATACATATTTCTTATACTAACAATACTCAATCTTGACATTTTAGCGGCATTTTTTCTACCGAACCCAACCGACAATGAATTTGAAGCTAATTTTTGGTGACATGTTCTCCTTATAAGTCTCTACACTCCAACCAAAAATGAGAGCATTCCGAGATGTATGAGACCACCATCTACCATTTTGGTTGTCTATCAACATTATACATGTTGGCATACACATATTCACAGCTTTACTCCTCGCGTCCCTCAGTAGGTGACCTAGTTTAAGTTTGCAAAAAAATTCAGGAAAAGAAAAGAGAGGAGTATTTTTAAGTATTTTTTTACAATTATATACACTTATTTATAATAATTTGTAAAATTTAGAAATGATTTAACTCTCAAATTATACCACGGATATTAAGAAACTTTATACCATGGAAAAATACTTTAAAACACCTACGTAGCAAACATAAGCGTGTCAAATTATACATATTTCTTATAATAACAATACTCAATCTTGACATTTTAGTGGCATTTTTTCTACCGAACCAAACCGACAATGAATTTGAAGCTAATTTTTTGGTGGCATGTTCTCCTTATAAGTCTCTACACTCCAACAAAAAATGAGAGCATTCCGAGATGTATGAGACCACCATCTATCATTTTGGTTGTCTATCAAAATTATACATGTTGGCATACCCATATTCACAGCTTTACTCCTCCCGTCCCTCAATAGGTGACCTAGTTTAATTTTGAAAAATTCTTCAGGAAAAGAAAAGAGAGGAGTATTTTTAAATATTTTTTTACAATTATACACTTATGTATAATAATTTGTAACATTTAGAAATGATTTATCTCTCAAATTATACCATGGATATTCAGAAACTTTATACCATTGAAAAATATTTTAAAACACCTACGTAGCAAACATAAACGTGGCAAATTATACATATTTCTTATACTAACAATACTCAATCTTGACATTTTTGCGGCATTTTTTCTACTGAACCCAACCGACAATTAATTTGAAGCTAATTTATTGGTGACATGTTCTCCTTATAAGTCTCTACACTCCAACCAAAAAGGAGAGCATTCAGATATGTATAAGTCCACCATCTACCATTTTGGTTGTCTATCAAAATTATACATGTCGTCATACCCATATTCACAGCTTTACTCCTCCCATCCCTCAATAGATGACCTAGTTTAAATTTGCGAAATTCTTCAGGAAATGAACCGAGAAGAGTATTTTTTAAGTATTTTTTTACAATTATACACTTATGTATAATAATTTGTAAACTTAGAAATGATTTCTCTCTCAAATTATACCACGGATATTCGGAAACTTTATACTATTGGAAGATATTCGGAAACTTTATACTATTGGAAGATAATTTAAAACACATACGTAGCAAACATAAACGTGGAAAATTATACATATTTCTTATACTAACAATACTCAATCTTGACATTTTAGCGGAATAGTTTCTATCGAATCCAACCGACAATGAATTTGAAGCTAATTTTTTGGTGACATGTTCTCCTTATAAGTCTCTACATTCCAACCAAAAATGAGAGCATTCAGATATTTATAAGTCCACCATCTACCATTTTGGTTGTCTATCAAAATTATACATGTCGTCATACCCATATTCACAGCTTTACTCATCGCGTCCCTCAATAGGTGACCTAGTTTAAGTTTGCGAAATTCTTCAGGAAAAGAAAAGAGAGGAGTATTTTTAATTATTTTTTTACAATTATACACTTATGTATAGTAATTTGTAACATTTAGAAATGATTTATCTCTCAAATTATACCACGGATATTCAGAAACTTTATACCATTGAAAAATATTTTAAAACACCTACGTAGCAAACATAAACGTGGCAAATTATACATATGTCTTATTCTAACAATACTCAATCTTGACATTTTAGCGGCATTTTTTCTACCGAACCCAACCGACAATTAATTTGAAGCTAATTTATTGGTGACATGTTCTCCTTATAAGTCTCTACAGTCCAACCAAAAATGAGAGCATTCAGATATGTATAAGTCCACCATCTACCATTTTGGTTTTCTATCAAAATTATACATGTCGTCATACCCATATTCACAGCTTTACTCCTCCCGTCCCTCAATAGGTGACCTAGTTTAAGTTTGCGAAATTCTTCAGGAAATGAATAGAGAGGAGTATTTTTAAGTTTTTTTTTTGCAATTATACACTTATGTATAATAATTTGTAAATTTAGAAATGATTTCTCTCTCAAATTATACCACGGATATTCGGAAACTTTATACTATTGGAAGATATTTTAAAACACATACGTACCAAACATAAACGTGGAAAATTATACATGTTTCTTATACTAACAATACTCAATCTTGACATTTTAGTGGCATTTTCTCTACCGAACCCAACCGAAAATGAATTTGAAGCTAATTTTTTGGTGACATGTTGTCCTTATAAGTCTCTACACTCCAACCAAAAATGAGAGCATTCCGAGATGTATGAGACCACCATCTACCATTTTGTTTGTCTATCATAATTATACATGTTGGCATACCTATATTCACATCTTTACTCCTCCCGTCCCTTAATAGGTGACCTAGTTTAAGTTTGCAAAATTCTTCAGGAAAAGAAAAGAGAGGAGTATTTTTAAATATGTTTTTTTTACAATTATACACTTATGTATAATAATTTGTAACATTTTGAAATGATTTATTTCTCAAATTATACCACGGATATTCAGAAACTTTATACCATTGAAAAATATTTTAAAACACTTACGTAGAAAACATAAACGTGGCAAATTATACATATTTCTTATACTAACAATACTCAATCTTGACATTTTAGCGGCATTTTTTCTACCGAACCCAACCGACAATTAATTTGAAGTTAATTTATTGGTGATATGTTCTCCTTATAAGTCTCTACACTCTAACCAAAAATGAGAGCATTCAGATATGTATAAGTCCACCATCTACCATTTTGATTGTCTATCAAAATTATACATGTCGTCATACCCATATTCACAGCTTTACTCCTCCCGTCCCTCAATAGGTGACCTAGTTTAAGTTTGCGAAATTCTTCAGGAAATGAAAAGAAAGGAGTATTTTTAAGTAATTTTTTACAATTATACACTTATGTATAATAATTTGTAAATTTAGAAATGATTTCTCTCTCAAATTATACCACGGATATTCAGAAACTTTATACTATTGGAAGATATTTTAAAACACATACGGAGCAAACATAAACGTGGAAAATTATACATATTTCTTATACTAACAATACTCAATCTTGACATTTTAGCGGCATTTTTTCTAACGAACCCAACCGACAATGAATTTGAAGCTAATTTTTTGGTGACATGTTCTCGTTACAAGTCTCTACACTCCAACCAAAAATTAGAGTATTCAGATATCTATAAGTCCACCATCTACCATTTTGGTTGTCTATCAAAATTATACATGTTGGCATACCCATATTCACAGCTTTAATCCTCTCGTCCCTCTATAGGTGACCTAGCTTAAGTTTGCAAAATTCTTCAGGAAAAGAAAAGAGAGGAGTATTTTTAAGTATTTTTTTTACAATTATACACTTATGTATAATAATTTGTAACATTTAGAAATGATTTATCTCTCAAATTATACAACGGATATTCAGAAACTTTATACCATTGAAAAATATTTTAAAACACCTACGTAGCAAACATAAGCGTGTCAAATTATACATATTTCTTATAATAACAATACTCAATCTTGACATTTTAGCGGCATTTTTTCTACCAAACCCAACCGAAAATTAATTTGAAGTTAATTTATTGGTGATATGTTCTCCTTATAAGTCTCTACACTCCAACCAAAAATGAGAGCAATCAGATATGTATAAGTCCACCATCTACCATTTTGATTGTCTATAAAAATTATACATGTCGTCATACCCATATTCACAGCTTTACTCCTTTCGTCCCTCAATAGGTGACCTAGTTTAAGTTTGCGAAATTCTTCAGGAAATGAAAAGAAAGGAGTATTTTTAAGTAATTTTTTAAAATTATACACTTATGTATAATAATTTGTAAATTTAGAAATGATTTCTCTCTCAAATTATACCACGGATATTCAGAAACTTTATACTATTGGAAGATATTTTAAAACACATATGTAGCAAACATAAACGTGGAAAATTATACATATTTCTTATACTAACAATACTCAATCTTGACATTTTAGCGGCATTTTTCTAACGAACCCAACCGATAATGAATTTGAAGCTAATTTTTTGGTGACATGTTCTCGTTATAAGTCTCTACACTCCAACCAAAAATTAGAGTATTCAGATATCTATAAGTCCACCATCTACCATTTTGGTTGTCTATCAAAATTATACATGTTGGCATACCCATATTCACAGCTTTACTCCTCTCGTCCCTCAATAGGTGACCTGGCTTAAGTTTGCAAAATTCTTCAGGAAAAGAAAAGAGAGGAGTATTTTTAAGTATTTTTTTACAATTATACACTTATGTATAATAATTTGTAACATTTAGAAATGATTTATCTCTCAAATTATACCACGGATATTCAGAAACTTTATACCATTGAAAAATATTTTAAAACACCTACGTAGCAAACATAAGCGTGTCAAATTATACATATTTCTTATAATAACAATACTCAATCTTGACATTTTAGCGGCATTTTTTCTACCGAACCCAACCGACAATTAATTTGAAGCTAATTTATTGGTAACATGTTCTCCTTATAAGTCTCTACACTCCAACCAAAAATGAGAGCATTCACATATGTATAAGTCCACCATCTACCATTTTGGTTGTCTATCAAAATTATACATGTCGTCATACCCATAATCACATCTTTACTCCTCCCGTCCCTCAATAGGAGACATAGTTTAAGTTTGCGAAATTCTTCAGGAAATGAAAAGAAAGGAGTATTTTTAAGTATTTTTTTTTTTTGCAATTATACAGTTATGTATAATAATTTGTAAATTTAGAAATGATTTCTCTCTCAAATTATACCACTGATATTCGGAAACTTTATACTATTGGAAGATATTTTAAAACACATACGTAGCAAACATAAACGTGGAATATTATACATATTTCTTATACTAACAATACTCAATCTTGACATTTTAGCGGCATTTTTTCTACCGAACCCAACCGACAATGAATTTGAAGCTAATTTTTTGGTGACATGTCCTCCTTATACTACACTCCAACCAAAAATGAGAGCATTCCGAGATGTATGAGACCACCATCTACCATTTTGGTTGTCTATCAAAATTATACATGTTGGCATACCCATATTCAGAGCTTTACTCCTTCCGTCCCTCAATAGGTGACCTAGTTTAAGTTTGCAAAATTCTTCAGGAAAAGAAAAGACATGAGTATTTTTAAGTACTTTTTTTTACAATTATACACTTATGTATAATAATTTGTAACATTTTGAAATGATTTATTTCTCAAATTATACCACGGATATTCAGAAACTTTATACCATTGAAAAATATTTTAAAACACCTATGTAGAAAACATAAACGTGGCAAATTATACATATTTCTTATACTAACAATACTCAATCTTGACATTTTAGCGGCATTTTTTCTACCGAACCCAACTGACAATTAATTTGAAGCTAATTTATTGGTAACATGTTCTCCTTATAAGTCTCTACACTCCAACCAAAAATGAGAGCATTCAGATATGTATAAGTCCACCATCTACCATTTTGGTTGTCTATCAAAATTATACATGTCGTCATACCCATAATCACGGCTTTACTCCTCCTGTCCCTCAATAGGAGACATAGTTTAAGTTTGCGAAATTCTTCAGGAAATGAAAAGAAAGGAGTATTTTTAAGTATTTTTTTTTTTTTGCAATTATACAGTTATGTATAATAATTTGTAAATTTAGAAATGATTTCTCTCTCAAATTATACCACTGATATTCAGAAACTTTATACTATTGGAATATATTTTAAAACACATACGTAGCAAACATAAACGTGGAAAATTATACATATTTCTTATACTAACAATACTCAATCTTGACATTTTAGCAGCATTTTTTCTACCGAACCCAACCGACAATGATTTTGAAGCTAATTTTTTGGTGACATGTCCTCCTTGTACTACACTCCAACCAAAAATGAGAGCATTCCGAGATGTATGAGACCACCATCTACCATTTTGGTTGTCTATCAAAATTATACATGTTGGCATACCGATATTCACAGCTTTACTCCTCCCGTCCCTCAATAGGTGACCTAGTTTAAGTTTGCAAAATTCTTCAGGAAAAGAAAAGAGAGGAGTATTTTTAAGTATTTTTTTACAACTGTACACTTATGTATAATAATTTGTAAAATTTAGAAATGATTTATCTCTCAAATTATACCACGGATATTCAGAAACTTTATACCATTGAAAAATATTTTAAAACACCTACGTATCAAACATAAACTTGGCAAATTATACATATTTATTATACTAACAATACTCAATCTTGACATTTTAGCGGCATTTTTTCTACTAAACCCAACCGACAATGAATTTGAAGCTAATTTTTTGGTGACATGTTCTCCTTATAAGTCTCTACACTCCAACCAAAAAAGAGAGCATTCCGAGATGTATAAGACCACCATATACCATTTTGAATATCAATCATTGAAGATTAACGGTTGAAATTAAATTTTGTGGATGGTGAAGTTTCGTACTTCGGAATACTCTCATTTTTGGTTGGTAGGAATGCAGAGTTTTATATGAGAAACATGTCACTAAAATATTAGTTTTAAGTTCATCGTCGTTTAGATTTTTTAGGAAAAAAAGACGCCACCATGTCATTATAACGTCATTCTCACCATGACATCGGATCCTTTCCCTATTATGAAATAGGTCATCTATTAATGAGACAAAATTTAGAAATGATAGGTCATTATTAAGGGACAAGGGACGGAGGGAGAATTTTGGTAAAACTATAATTTAGACGTTATTAACCCTTGAAACTCTGTTAGTTCATTGACCTTTGATGAACTCTTGACTATCTGTTGATCATACCTTGGCTCTAATACTAACCCTTGAATATTTGTTGGTCATGCTTTCACCTTATTTCGCATTTATCCTATATAAGTAACCCTGCATGTAAGAGAGCAAAGCAAGAAAATCGATATCTAATAATATTTTGTGAACTACATTTCATACTCATATCACCAATTCTCATTTTAATGCTTCAAAAAAACAATTCTCATTTCATTTTATGTTAGATCAGCAACAATTCTCGATCATACTGATTAAAAATCATTCATTCGCAAATTTTTTTTTTATCAAATAATAGACTACACTGTTGAAAACAACATGACATTAGGTGACAACGGAGATGCTGTTAGTTTTAAGATGGAGCAAAAGAGTAAGAGATTACCAGATTTCTCACAGAGCGTGAATTTAAAATATGTCAAGCTGGGTTATCATTACTTGATTACCCATCTCTTCACTCTATTTCTCATACCTATTTTCATAGTTCTCATTGCTGAGGCTATGCAAACCAACCCAGAGGATGTGTATGAGCTTTGGCATCATTATCTCAGGTACAATCTCGTCAGCGTTGTAACTTCCGGGGTTTTCATTGTCATGGGTTTGACTGTTTACATAATGTCTTGGCCTCGCGCAGTCTATCTTGTTGATTACGCCTGTTATCGCCCGCCATCTCACTTTCAAGTTCCAGCCCGCTATTACCTTGAGCGTTGTCAAGGTTTTGGTGACCTCGATGAATCTTTAATGGAGTTTCAGCGTAAGATTGTCAAGCAGTCAGGACTCGGTGACGAGACTTATCTTCCTGAACCATTTCACGACCTATCTAAAAAACCTACAATGGCCACAGCGAGGGCAGAGACTGAGCAAGTGATGTTTGGCGCATTGGATATTCTATTCTCCAGTACATCTGTGAAGCCCAAGGACATTGGAATTCTTGTCGTAAATTGTAGTTTATTTAATCCTACTCCATCCCTCTCCGCCATGATCGTCAATAAGTACAAACTTAGAGGTAATATCAAGAGCTTCAATTTAGGGGGGATGGGTTGCAGTGCTGGAGTGATTTCAGTCGATCTTGCCAAAGACTTACTTCAGGTTCACCGGAACACCTATGCAATTGTCGTGAGCACAGAGAACATTACCTATGGTGCTTATCCTGGACGCAACAAGTCCATGATGTTAAGTAATTGTCTATTCCGTGTAGGTGGTGGTGCGATGCTTCTCTCAAACAAATCTAAAGACAAACGACTAGCAAAGTATAAGCTGGTTCATGTGGTGAGAACCCACCGTGGTTCAGACGACAAGGCTTTTAAATGTGTTTATCAGGATCAAGATGAAACTGGTAAAGTAGGTGTTTCACTGTCCAAAGATCTCATGGAAAATGCTGGCGGTGCCCTTAAGATCAATATCACTACGTTGGGTCCCCTTGTCCTTCCGATAAGCGAACAACTTTTTTTTTTAACTACTCTAGTTATCAAGAAGTTGTTCAACCCTAAAAAGAAACCTTACATGCCAGATTTCAAGCTTGCATTTGAACATTTCTGTATACATGCCGGAGGAAGAGCAGTAATCGATGAAATGGAAAAGAACTTAGATCTATTACCTATTCATGTGGAGGCTTCTCGATCGACGCTACATCGGTTTGGGAACACGTCATCAAGCTCAATTTGGTATGAGTTGGCCTACATTGAAGCCAAGGGAAGGATGCGCAAGAACGACCGTGTCTGGCAGATTGCTCTAGGAAGTGGTTTTAAGTGTAACAGTGCAGTCTGGGTTGCTCTAAAGAATGTCAAACCCTCTACTAATAAGTGTAGTCCATGGAGAGATTGCATTGACAAGTACCCCGTTCAAACATTTGTCAAACAGTAAATTACTAAATAAGGGTATCTTCCCTCCTTTAAAATGCTAAGTCATATGAGCTCCCACGTTGCACGGTGAGTATGACACCCTCTTCAAATTAAATTAGATAAAAGCTTTAAAGTAGAGTAATTTTTGAGACGACAAGTGGCGGGACTCTATTGGTCGAGACATTAAAACATGAATTACATTCTGTTTACACCATGTATCCAACTGGCCATTTGTAACACTGTTAGCCAAAACATGGGTATACAATACTTATGTGTGAATTCACACCTAACTAATTAATTACAATTGGTTTACACCAAATACTTAACTGGACGCGACTGACACCGTCTGATGTACACAATACCTCCGTCAAAATGTAACCCTAAACCTAATCGAAACCATAACTTCATTTTTCCGGCAGCTGCAGATTTTTTCTTAGACCGCAGCTGTACAAAGGGCCGATCAAAACTATATACAGGGACAAAAGTGTATTGACTTGTGTCGATGTAAATGGACGAAAAAGTTAACTATTTTGAAAAAGCAAAAACAGCTGTTAACCACCGCCGTTCACCGTCTCCCACCACTGCAAATCAAAAAAACTACTGTATCTCCCATTCTGGGGATGATGAATTTTAAGATGAACATTGTTTAGTTACATTAGCAAGTGCAAGTTAAAAATCAGCCGGCAATGAGATATACATGTAGAGGATAATGTAACCGGGGTTTGTTGAATACGTCTCCCTATCATCTAAGTATATATGTTTTTCTTCCCTTCTCTCTGTTATTATGTCCACCACCATTCTCCGACACACCACCACCACTATCACCATCGAGCTGCCATTAATGGAGGTTTTTGAAGAAAAAAATTAGCTAGCTTTGTATATCAGTTACCAAAAGTGAACCCTACAGAAATGTCTATTCTCGATTCAAATTTGTTATCGAATTTCTAAATCCATGAAAAACAGATATAAAACCTTCTAAGGGAAAGGGTATTATCACTTTCCTCTACAACTAGATTACAATTTACGAGACTTCTAGATATTAGAACAAATAATCTATCAATTCTGTAGAATATTTAGATCCATTTGTTTTCTAAACCCCCTTTCCAAGATCTGCTCATACTTTTGAAAAATATGTTGATACTGTTTTTGTTGATGAGACCAATTCAGCTCAATCATCAATGAAAAATTCAAATTTTGCCTCCCAATTAACTGCCGGATTTGTCCCATGAATTCTCGGAAAGCTGCGTAACTTTGGCCCTGTGAATATTACTTAGCAAAAAAGTGATAAAAGTACGTAACTTTCATTTGTACGTCCGTGAGAATAAGATGCAGGCCCTGTTAATATCCACGGTCTTTTCTTATATCGATCTAAAAGAGAAAGCAGCCTCCTTTTTTTCACACTTTCTTCTAAAAACTCCGAGCCCTAAATTTCTTCTATTTACTATCTGTTTTGCGTCTCTTTTGATCACGTTATTGTGCTCTATCTCTGCTGGTGTTCAAAGTGTGTTCGAAGAGATGTTTTCCACACACCAAGAAGGACAAGAGATTTTATTTTATTTTATTTTAAAAAAGAAAGGAAAAAGGACAAGAGATGATGTTTCGATTGAGTGCAATTTCAGACAGAATTTGAAGCCGAAAAAAGCCATGATTATAAGTAGTTCTTACTGCCGTTGATCGTGGTACTGAATCGAGAAGATAAAAAATGGAGAGTTCTACTTAGAGTTTGAGCAGGAATTGAAGATGGGATTCAGCTGAACTGGGAGTTGGCAACAAGGTGATGGATGGTTTTGTATTGTGCCAAGAAATGCAGTGAAGAAGTTTAATATACTTCCATAGATATTTGATGATGAACAAAGAGGATTCATAGTTGTTTTTGTATCTGTGAATGATGTATGCGAATGGGTTTGTGTCACAGTTGTGTTTTGCAGGGAAGGAGATGTATAATTGAGGTTAGAACTCAGCAGAAAACATATCTCCTTCACCATCAGAAACTGCACAGCAGGTGCTCGAGGAAATGCTTGAGCTACCAGATTTACACATTCAAGTTCGGTACAGTTGCCAGTAGTTGACTCGGCCAACTTTGCCGTGACAATGGATCTGGTGTTTGGTACAAACCTGAACTACCATTTCTCTGCTAAGGTTCCAACAATGGCTAACTTAAGTCTCAGTGGTTTGTGGCTATAGTTTAGGATGGACTTTGAGAATACCAGATAGAGGAGAGACGTGATGCTTCTTTTCCCACTGCTATAGAAACCAAGAACAGTAGATCAATAAATCGGTTGAGAATACGGTCTCGGTGGCACGAAATATATGATTTTTTTTTGCAGGTCTGGCCTTACTAAACGCTAGCTATATTTTTGACTTTGTAGGCCATGGTCACCTGGATACCCCAAAGTCAAATGTCAAGGTCGCTTTAATCATGGAAGAGCCAGAAACAGGGAAGAACCCAGATTCTGTTGTAGTGTCTATTAAATCACTCATGCACTGGCAGAGACCAAGTTTATTGGGCAGAGATAATATTTATCGTGGAATCTAGAAATGAATAGGTCTTGAAGTGAGTACTACTAAACACATCGGAAGAAAATATGGTTCTTATTGATCTCAAGGCCTGGGAAAGAAATAAAATCTTCCATAGAGATAGAGTATGTTATGTATGTATGTATTATTTTATTTTGTTTCATGAATGAAGAAGGGTCTGTATTTTTTGTGTAACAACTCACTTGGATATAGCGTAGAAGCAGTAATCTTTGTTTCAGTGTCTGTGTATGTGGGTGGTGTGTGCATTAAGGGCTCGGGTTGTACGTTAAGGTGTTTCACAGTTCTCTGTTTTTTTTCTTCATTAAGCATGAAACAACTGACGAGCAATGTAATATATATCATTTAGTTTTGAAAGCATATATTATGGATGGTTTCGGCCTTAGAAAATCATTTGTGTATATTAATAAGAATTTAATTATTTTGTAGCTTCAAGATTTTTATCTTACATTTTGATTTTGATTTTTGTTGAATTTGATTCAGTTCATGCTGCAACTAGGTGAGGCCGTAATATTTATTGCTGAGGCTATTACGGCAAAGCTTCTTATCACGGCTTTGATGTGGACTTGCTGCTTTTCATTGTTTTATATAAGTATCACCCCATGATGACTTATTTATTTATTCTTTTGCATATGACTCCAAAGAGAAGACTACTCTTGGATAGAAGCACAGAACAATGAGTAAAATACTAAGTATGCATCGGGACGGAGAAATGGAAACTCCTAGCCACATCAAATCAAAATCCTAAACAATGGGAGAGGAGAAACTGTGCCATACCGAATTGAAAATGTATCACGACTAGGCGGGGCGAGGAAAAGCCGAGCCATACCAAATCTGTATCACGACTAGGCGGGGTGAAGCCCTGTAACACCAAATAAAAAATGCATGACCAGGGAGGGGAGGTGAGGCGATGCGAAGACATGTCATACCAAATCAAACATATGGTTAAAAGAAAAATATGCCCCATGCGTAGCACGGGCATAATGAAAAATCCTAAGCGACGGGGTAAGGCGAAGCTGAATACAAATCCTAAGCATGTATCGGGACGGAGCGAGGTAAAGCCGAGATAAAATCAAAAATCCTAAGCATGTATCGGGATGGAGCGAGGCAAAGTTGTTTTTGGATCCACTCAATGCGTAGCACGGGCACAAAATCTAGTCATTAATAAGTTCTTATGGGTAATTAAAGAACTAATAAAGCGGGGGTCTAACAACCACACCCAATATTTCGATTAGCAATCTGTATGGACAACTTCGAGTTACTTTCTAGAGAATCAACTAGACAGACAGACTCAATCAATAGAAAATATCTCAAGGAGTTTATTATCTCTATCTCTCAATTTGATATTTACTCAATCAAATATAATATGCGAGTCTTTATCAAAGAGAGATTACTTGGATGGTACCAAAGACCAATATCCAAGTGTCAATCAATTTAAATCAACAACCAATATGGTCGGATATTCTAATTGATTGAACAACGCACAACCTGTATTATTTCAATTATATATAAAAATATAATGCGGAAAAGAAATAACAAAGACACCAGAATTTTGTTAACGAGGAAACCGCAAATGCAAAAAAACCCCGGGACCTAGTCCAGATTAAACATACACTGTATTAATCCGCTACAAACACTATCCTACTCCAAGCTAACTTCGGTCTGGACTGTAGTTGAACCCCTGACAATCTCACACTAATCTAAGGTACGGTTATGCTCATACGCCTCTGATACCAGCAGGATACTGCGCACTTGATTCCCTTAGTTGATCTCACCCACAACCAAGAGTTTCTACGACCCAAATTCGAAGACTTTAATAAACAAATCTGTATCACACAGAAAAGTCTATAAGGGTAGATAAATTCGTCTCCCACGAATAAACCTATGAGTTTTGTTCTGTATTTTGATAAATCAAGGTGCACAGGAACCAATTGATAAAACCAGACTTATATTCCCGAAGAACAACTCAGCTTTATCAATCACCTCACAATAAACTTAATCGGCGCAGCGAAGAAGATTATTGAGGAATCACAAACCATGAGACGAAGTGTTTGTGACTCCTTTTATATCTTTCCTATCAGAGATAGGAATCTCAAGCCAATTATTCCAATTGTACTCGTATGATAGAAGATGCAAGATCAGATCACACAACTACGATAAAAGTAGTATCGGTCTGGCTTCACAATCCCAATGAAGTCTTTAAGTCGTTAACCTGGTTTTAGAAGAAGAAAACCAAAGGTTAAAGGAGAATCGACCCTAGCTTAGCAAACTAGTATCACACAGAATGTGTGGGGATTAGGTTTCCCAGTTGCTAGAGTTCTCCCTTATATAGTCTCTCAAATCAGGGTTTGCAATCAATGTTAGCTTAGTAACAAAGCATTCAATATTCACCGTTAGATGAAAACATGATTGGATTCAAGCTAATATTTATCAACCGTTAGATCGAAAACATACCTTGTTATACACACATGTAATGCACGTTTCTAGGCTTGTGTAACCGTACCCAAACTTGTATATTAGTTAGTTCAACACTAGTTAACCAAATGGTTAGCCGTATGATAACTTTCATATCAACCATATTCTTCTTCACCATAACTAGTCCAAATGATTCAAATGAACTAGTTAGAGAGTTGTTCAATTGCTTAGATCTTTATGTACTACACAAGACACAATTGAAACAAAAACGATGTGATTCACTCGAATCGATTCATAAACTATAAAGCCATGGTTTGCAATAGCATTCCTTAGTTTATTAAGATAAGTTCACAAACATCGTTTTTAGACATAACCTACTCAAGTTCGCAGACATAAGTTCCCGCATGGAGTTCACAAACTCCAGCAAAAATTCTCAGTCGAGAACTTCCGCGGACTGGGTTCGCAGACTGAGTTCGCGGACTGAAGCTCACGCACTTCTTTGGTTTCACTTGATCAACAAAGTTCGCAAACTTCGGTTCAAGCACTAAGGACTTATATATATATATGTGTGTGTTGCCACAATAATGCTTATATCCTTCAATGGTTATATTGTCTAAACTCTTATTTCAATCATTGAAACATTCTCAGATGGCGTTATATAGTTGTTATTCACAAAATATTTTTCGTCATAGCGATTTCCAAATGATTGAAACATAACATGACTTTCTTCACTAGGTAAAGATGAACTTGGCTAAAGCGAATGATTTACCAACACATATTTCGAGAAATAGATAAGCGACATATACTCGGCTCGAAATATCATATGTGTATATTCTTAGTCTATATAGTAATACGACTTTTGTCTCAAGATAGGAGATATAATAGATAGACTTTTGAGTGATAGATAAGTTCAAGTCTCCACATACCTTTTAGTCGATGAAGATCCACTGGTTCCTTGAGTAGTCCTTCGTCTTGTATGATGATCGCCATAGAGTTCTTGAGCTCAACTACACTTTTTATCCTAGTCCGAGACCTTAGCTATAGTAGACTAGAAATCAAAGACCTTCTAGTTTTGATCACTAATATTGACAAACATGCTTGAGATAGCAGCACATGAGAATTCGATCGAGCAATGCTCTAACACTTCTAATTAAAACAAGAAACAAAATTAGAAGATTTACTAGACAAACAGAAATCAGAGTTCATGAAGAACCTCGTATCTTTTAATGAAGCCATCAAAGAATGTATCATTGATTTCCTTTATTCTCTTGACCGTAGCCACACCATGTTCGTGAGTTAGAACACTAATTTTGAGATCAACCACCCGAGTAAGTTGTCTAGATTTGGCATAGACCATGATGAGCTTCTTTTGATTCCGTATCAGAATATTCTGATTAGCAAGAATTCTGGTCTGACCATCTAGAAGTTGGTTTATTTGCAATTGAATATTTGCAAATTCGACCTTTGAACCGTTCAGAAAACGAGTTAAATCCTTGACAGAATCATTAATCCAGGACTTGTAATCCTTCCTTTCAAGCATCTTCTTCAGAACCAGCTCCTGAATTGACTCACGTTCCTGATTGTTTTCCTCCATATTAAGATGCACAATCTCTTGAGATCTTCTCGAGTTCTCCATAAAAAATTTATGAAAAGAAAAACACAGTATATAAGATATATATATATATGTGTGTGTGTGTGTGTTTGTAAATGAGAGTAGAAAACCCTGAGAACTCACGGGAGGAGAACGTGGACGTTTGCAGACTGCTAACACAAAATTTCCAACTGAAATAATATACAACATACTTGAGTATTTCCCAATTACTTTCCTTGCACCTCTCAAGTTAGAAACAAGGAAACAAATACTTAGAATCAGGTGGTCGGGTGGAAACTAGTCCCACTATGATCATTGAGAAATGTGTTGTATATATCTTCAGACAGTTTGATCTTTGTGTTATTTTCGTTTCTTTGGTTGACTTTCATCCCTGAAGAATAATACATGGCATGGTTAACATAACCGTCAGAAGGCTTTTTCTGAGGACTAAATCTAGGACCTCTTGCAATTGGTTCAAGAGGATCGGGATAGATATGAATCTATTTTCTAGACTTAGATTTACCAGAATCATTCTTATAAGTACATGGAATGCTTTCTTTAGCAACACAAGAATTTATGCCAGAATGCACTTGAGCCCTGTGATGATTTCTAGAATAGAGATCATTCTTATAAGGTTTCTGGTTTCTTGTGGGCATACAATTCACTGCATTAGTCGATTGACTATTTTTTCCATTGACAGTGAAGAGAAGCAAATTATGAAGCTTAGAAATTTGTTTCCTTCTTGCAAAACAATGGATATCATAGTGATTCTTTTTCCCACAAAAAGTACAGGTTCATGGAGGAGGAGCAATAATTGGCACCTGTCTTTGCTTCATAGCCATATGAGAAGATTGCAAGTTATGTAAACCTTTCTTGACATAATCTTCTTCTGGAGAACATTTCTTCATGTGCTGTAATTCATGAGAATTAATTTGTACAAAAGATTTTCTCCTTAAGACAGAGTTTTCCTTTTCCAAGAATTTACACTGTTCATTGGCTAGAGTAAGAGATGCACTTATTTTTCTTTTCAACACGAAGTCTGTTGAGATCTGATAAATGAGTCTTGAGCAAACTTTTTTCTCTAATTGAGTTTTCCTTAACAACCTCCTCAAGACCACTAATCTTTTCACATTGTAGAGTAGTTTCTTGTAGAAGTTTCTCAATGTTCTTAGAGAATGACACAACAATGTTGTAGAGATCTCGTTCTCGATCAAGAGACTTTTCAAATTCATCAATAAGCTGATCATATCATTAAAATCAATAATCTCAGCTGTATTTTATGAAATTCTGGTGAACTCCTTTTCAGCTTTTGCCAGAGTGCCACATGCCTCATGAGAGTAAGAAATGTCATTATCAAATTGAACATTTTTTCTACCTCGGGATTCGGAAGAAGCAACTAAGGAATAATACTTTGAGGTGTTTCTAAGACACTTGACATAATCAAAAGCTTTAAGAGACATTTTGGTATGCGCAACAGAGATCTTGTACCCAGACTTAGATTGCCACAAACACAGACTTATAAGGTCTTAAACGTGTTTGCCTGCTCTAATACAAATTGAAAAAGCGGGGGTCTAACAACCACACCCAATATTTCGATTAGCAATCTGTATGGACAAATCCAAGTTACTTTCTAGAGAATCAACTAGACAGTCATACTTAATCAATAGAAAATATCTCAAGGAGTTTATTATCTCTATCTCTTAATTTGATATTTACTCAAGAAAATATAATATGTGAGTCTTTATCAAAGAGAAATAACTTGGATGGTACCAAAGACCAATATCCAAGTATCAATCAATTTAAATCAACAACCAATAAGGTCGTATATTCTAATTTACTGAACAACGCACAACCTGTATTTTTTCAATTATATAACAAAATATAATACGGAAAAGAAATAACACAGACGCCAGAATTTTGTTGACGAGGAAACCGTAAATAAAGAAAAACCCCAGGACCTAGTCCATATTAAACATACATTGTATTAAGCCGCTACAGACACTAGCCTACTCCAAGCTAACTTCGGTATGGACTGTAGTTGAACCCCAACCAATCTCAAACTGATCCAAGGTACAGTTATGCTCATACGCCTATGATCCCAGCATGATACTATGCACTTGATTCCCTTAGTTAATCTCACCCACAACCAAGAGTTGCTACGACCCAAATTCGAAGACTTTAATAAACAAATCTGTATCACACAGAAAAGTCTATAAGGGTAGATAAATTCGTCTCCCACGAATAAACCTATGAGTTTTTTTCCGTATTTTGATAAATCAAGGTGCACAGGAACCAATTGATAAAACCAGACTTATATTCCCGAAGAACAACTCAGCTTTATCAATCACCTCACAATAAACTTAATCGACGCAGCGAAGAAGATAATTGAGGAATCACAAACCATGAGACGAAGTGTTTGTGACTCATTTTATATCTTTCCTATCGGAGATAGGAATCTCAAGCCAATTATTCCAATTGTACTCGTACGATAGAAGATGCAAGATCAGATCACACAACTACGATAAAAGTAGTATGGGTCTGGCTTCACAATCCCAATGAAGTCTTTAAGTCGTTAACCTGGTTTTAGAAGAAGAAAACCAAAGGGTAAAGGAGAATCGACTCTAGCTTTTCAAATTAGTATCACATGAATGTGTGGGGATTAGGTTTCCCAGTTGCTAGAGTTCTCCCTTATATAGTCTCTCAAATCAGGGTTTGCAATCAATGTTAGCTTAGTAACAAAGCATTCAATATTCACTGTTAGTTGAAAACCTGATTAGATTCAAGCTAATATTTATCAACCGTTAGATCAAAAACATATCTTGTTATACACACATGTAATGCATGTTTCTAGGCTTGTGTAACCGTACCCAAACTTGTACATTAGTTGGTTCAACACTAGTTAACCAAATGGTTATTCGTATGATAACTTTCATATCAACCATAATCTTCTTCTCTATAACTAGTCCAAATGACTCAAATGAACTAGTTAGAGAGTTGTTCAATTGCTTAGATATTTATGTACTACACAAGACACAATTGAAGCAAAAACGATGTGATTCACTCGAATCGATTCATGAACTATAAAGCCACGGTTTGCAATAGTATTCCTTAGTTTATTTAGATAAGTTCACAAACATCGTTTTTAGACATAACCTACTCAAGTTCGTGGACTTAAGTTCCCGGATGGAGTTCACAAACTCCAGCAGAAATTCTTGGTCGAGAACTTCCGCCATTTCGCAGACTGGGTTCGCGGACTGAAGCTCACACACTTTTCCAGTTTGACTTGATCAACAAAGTTCGCAAACTTCGGTTCAAGCACTAAGGACTTATACATATATGTGTTGCCACAACAATGCTTATATCCTCCCATGGTTATATTGTCTAAACTCTTATTTCAATCATTGAAACTTTCTCAGAGGGCGTTATATAGTTGTTATTCACAAACTATTTTTCGTCAGAGCAATTTCAAAAATAATTGAAACATAACATGACTTTCGTCACCAGGTAAAGATGAACTTGGATAAATCGAAAGCTTTACCAACACATATTTCGAGAAATAGATAAGCGAGATATACTCATCTCGAAATATCATATGTGTAAATTCTTAGTCTATACAGTAATACGAATTTTGTCTCAAGATAAGAAATAGAATAGATAGACTTTTGAGTGATAGATAAGTTTAAGTCTCCACATACCTTTTAGTCGATGAAGATCCATTGTTTCCTTGAGTAGTCCTTCGTCTTGTATGATGATCTCCATGGAGTTCTTGAGCTCAACTACACTTTCTATCCTAGTTCGAGACCTTAGCTATGGTAGACTATAAATCAAAGACTATATAGTTTTGATCACTAATATTGACAAACATACTTGAGATAGCAACATATGCAAGTTCGACCGAGCAATTCTCTAACAATCTCCCCCTTTGTCAATTTTAGTGGCAAAACTATTAATACAAATGGAATACAAAAAATATATAAATAAACTTTGTAGCTCCTATTCCACATGTCGTCTAATCTTCAACAATACTCGAAATCTTCGTCACTTCCAAGTAATCCAATGATCCCAAATTTTGTAAGTTTAGCATCATCATTGTTGAAAATCCGTAGCTATAACAATGAGAAAAGCAATGGTTCTCAATCATTGTTATACATCGTCATAGTATCATTACACAGCGTCAAATTCCAATTGAATCACAACTTTAACAACAATACTATGGTTATACTTCACTCCCCATTAGTCAATACTCCATCTCACATGGAAACCACTCCCCCTTACATAATGATCCGAAAACCATATGTATTTGTAGTGTGAACTACATATTAATTCTCCCCGTTTTTGTCGATAAAATTGGCAAAGGTACAAGAACGAGATCCTAATGAAATTTCCGTAAGAGACATTTCATGACCAAAGGTAAATGTATATCATATTGTTTAGAAGCAATCATAAAGCCGAAGCTAAATGCATTCATTAAGGATTTCATAAAGATACAAGATAACCCCTCTAATATTCCACAGATGCACTCCCCACAAAGATTTGTCAATTACGCACTAGTTCAAAAGAACTCTCCCCCATAAAATGTCATTCCCAAGGGAACAACAAGAGCGACCTTAATTTCAAAAGAAAAGAAGAATATCTTTAGACTCACCAAATCTCATACAAGTATGAATTTGGAATCCAAAAAGAAATATTCAATCATATTAACCAAGGAGAACCAAGATTAATTTGACTAAATATGCTCGACACAAGTAAACTTATGGAGACTTAAATCAATTAGATTAATCACAAGAAAACTCGCGAATAATCTAATTGTCATACTCAACCAAACTAATTACAAATGTAATCAATTTAAATGGCCACACTCGACAAAAGAAAAATCTATGGAGCAATGACTAAGTTAATCATGAATAACCAACCCAGTCAAAGAAATTCTCAAACATAAGAAAACTTATGGAGTGCTAACTAAATAATCACACAAGATGATTAATTTAGTTCAATCATGTTCAACATAAAGTACCTTACGGAATAACAACTAAGCTAATCACAAAGCAATCGACTTTTGTTGTTATGGTGCTTAACATAAGACACTTCATGGAACAACACAATATTTACACAAAAATTGTGGATCGGAGAATTGACCTTATACCGTGGAATAAGCAAGGATTCATTCTATGTTTCCATCATTATTTGCACAATGATACACAATAGACATAATCCTTGAATCACAAAAGATTTTAACCTATCTTACATCAATAATTGACAATATTGCATATCAATTAACTTTTGTGTTTTGTCAAAAGTCTATTCATTCTTTTATCTGCATATCAATTCACGAGCGACTTTACTTTTGATAAAATATGGGACAATCAAGTTCACGGACATAAACACACATATCCCATAACAATATTGCAATATAAAAAAGATTAATACTGCAAAAATCATCTTCCAAACAAGTTTAGAATTTAAACCAATAAATCAAAAAACAAGAAGATAAAAACTTTGGATATATCTATGTGTAATCACAATAATGGCTATTCCAAAACACTAGTTATTCTTCTAAACAAAAAGAAAAATAGAAGATTTACTAGGCAATAAGACCTTTGAAAAATTCTTTATCGTCCCCGAACTCCTTGTCGTCAACAGCCATTGGAACATAAGGTTCATTAAGGTAGGAGTTTATATCAATAAACCTTCTTGGTTGCTGATGTAGTTTTTACAAGTGGTAAGGAAGAAGGTTCGATTCTCAGACTTTTATGAAGACTTGGTCTTTGATTATTAAAAGAAAATACTAAGACAAATTAATTAAAATTGATGTTTTTTTTTTTGTTACCAACGAGATGGAGAACTAGGGTTGGGATTCCACTATTTTGATGTTGCAAATCCACTAATTATAACTCCTACACAATACTCCAAATTGCTCAAGGCAGTTTCGAACTCAATCTCATGCCTTGGAGGATAAAACATTTCAAACTCTATTTTTATGACTTTGTCATTAATCTTAGGTCTAATTCTCCTTTGCCTATAAAAAATCAATAGTTAAAACTATTAAAAACAATTCAAACGAGGCATGCAAAGAAGAGATAATTTTTAAGGAATTGTTAGCACAAAAGAGGAGTAAATATGATAAAGAAAATAATTATATAAATAAACTCATCAAGGAAATAGCGTCCTCCCAACCCTAGAAAATAAACTTAGCTACTCATGAATCGAAAAATGGAGAAATATTAATTTTGGATTATTTAGTTTTTGGTACTTACATTTTGTCCAAAGTTAGTGTTTGGTCTAACTTTTGTCCAACTTAGGGTTTGGTACTTGTAAATGACGTTGACCCGAGTTGACTAATTTAAATCTTGACTTCTGTTAAAAATTATTAAATTTATTTTATAAAATATAATAAATAAATAAATTTACCAGTACACCCTTATCATCATTAACCCTAAATCTTTCAAAAGATAGAA
The DNA here is from genome assembly GCA_023529315.1 of Papaver bracteatum. Classification (NCBI taxonomy): domain Eukaryota; kingdom Viridiplantae; phylum Streptophyta; class Magnoliopsida; order Ranunculales; family Papaveraceae; genus Papaver; species Papaver bracteatum. The sequence continues at coordinate 105,414 of JAJJWX010000184.1, forward strand.
ATCGCAATTCTTCCTTCCACAGACCCTTCACCGCTGCACTATAATCACTTTCTTTCTCTCTATCACTACCACTTTAAAACCATCACAATCACCTTCTCAGTTTCTCTATTTATTTTCAATTGCCACCATATGTTCAATTCCTTCTCCAAAACAGTGACGTCTGAAAATATTAGGTTTGGATTGAGTTCCCAGATTTGTGAAGTTGGTCTGAAAATGCACAATGAAATAATTTAAAAGAAGGTTATGATCAGAATACATTGATGTTGAAGAATAAATTGATACCGAAGAGTTACTGAAATTGGTGAATGGGTTTTGATCGAATCACAGGGGTTATTATCAGAATCATATTTTAATCAAAAATTGAAGAACTCAAGATTCAATTTAGGGTTTTGGAGAAGATTGGAATAAAATGAAGGTAATGTAAAATTCAGTCAGTGAATAAAAATAAATGGTTATCTTTCTATAACGATATTTGCAATTGATGGAGTTATAAACGAGAAAATAACTTTGTTCGGGGTTGAAGCTTGAACACAGAAAATTCCTGAACTGGGAATCCCAGCAACAATTGAATCCGAGCAACACCCACCTTATTGTTCACAGTGATCTCAGTATTACCAACATCTGCTCAACTTAAACTATCCTTAGAAGCAACAACTCATTGTCCTTCTCTTAACTGCAGAATCCAATATTTTCATCACCAGAACTTGCTCTTTATGCAATTCCAACATCACCATATCAAAATTTGATTTCTTCCTATCCTTATTCATCTTACTAAGCCACTACCACCTGCAATAAGATTACCTAAAATGCAGCTTCAATCATTTGACCATTGAAACGATACCATCAACATGAAGAAATTGGAATGGTGGTAGATAGGTGTCGGTTTTGATTGATGAATGAATGTATTTTTGAAAATTGATTTTTTTTATGATTGTTGTTTGATTGATTCTAAGTTTTGGTGGTAGTCAGGATGGTGAAAGTATGGTCGGCAGATGGAAGAGAGATGAAACGTGGAAGAAAAATCATCTTCCAAACAAGTTTAGAATTTAAACCAATAAATCAAAAAACAAGAAGATAAAAACTTTGGATATATCTATGTGTAATCACAATAATGGCTATTCCAAAACACTAGTTATTCTTCTAAACAAAAAGAAAAATAGAAGATTTACTAGGCAATAAGACCTTTGAATTTTTTTTTATCGTCCCCGAACTCCTTGTCGTCAACAGCCATTGGAACATAAGGTTCATTAAGGTAGGAGTTTATATCAATAAACCTTCTTGGTTGCTGATGTAGTTTTTACAAGTGGTAAGGAAGAAGGTTCGATTCTCAGACTTTTATGAAGACTTGGTCTTTGATTATTAAAAGAAAATACTAAGACAAATTAATTAAAATTGATGTTTTTTTTTTGTTACCAACGAGATGGAGAACTAGGGTTGGGATTCCACTATTTTGATGTTGCAAATCCACTAATTATAACTCCTACACAATACTCCAAATTTCTCAAGGCAGTTTCGAACTCAATCTCATGCCTTGGAGGATAAAACATTTCAAACTCTATTTTTATGACTTTGTCATTAATCTTAGGTCTAATTCTCCTTTGCCTATAAAAAATCAATAGTTAAAACTATTAAAAACAATTCAAACGAGGCATGCAAAGAAGAGATAATTTTTAAGGAATTGTTAGCACAAAAGAGGAGTAAATATGATAAAGAAAATAATTATATAAATAAACTCATCAAGGAAATAGCGTCCTCCCAACCCTAGAAAATAAACTTAGCTACTCATGAATCGAAAAATGGAGAAATATTAATTTTTCATTGTATTCAAAAAGTAATTAAAATAGCTTGCAAAGATTTCCAGCTGCTAAAGATGTTCAGCCACACTACACAGTTGCAATTGTTCAGCGGAAAAAGACCTAATACAACTAAACAGTAAACAATACAGTACTTATGTAGTTATAAAACGATAAGCATCATCGACTGTCTGTAGCAGGTGTTTGTTCTTCCTATTCTAGCAGCATCAGCAGCATAATGAATTTTTGTAACTTCTCTTTTCTCGATTCTAAGCCTATATTTCTTCCCCAGACTCTCCGTGTCCCTTCTCTAGCATCCGAACACCTCTTTTATACTCAAAATGCATGAAATCTCTCTAGTAAATGATCAAAAATATCTCACAATGAATACAGTTATCTCGGGAATATTTTCTTCCCTCTTTTTACCAAATACCGCCATTTTCTTTCCTTCCATTCCTCTTTCATGTGTTTACCGATGTTGAACTCTTCATAATTATCTCTTCCACATTCCAAGTCATCCAAACTTCAGTCGTGCATGACTCAAACTCACAGTAATTCGTAACATTCCGTGACAGACTCGGTACTTCCCTATTTTCTCGATTCCAACTCATATACCAGTCATGTTTTATCCAAACATGATCAAACCGATCAATTCCAGCAATTAAGTTGCATCAAATCCTTCCCAGAATCCGTACAAAACATTCCGGAGATAAACCCGATAATAATAGTGTCTTCCCTGATTTGCTTCAAATGGATTATCCAGCCTAACTAGATCGAATAACACCACCATATCATCCTTGTTTAGTTGATACAAGTCAGCCCAAATGATTTGAACCATTGAATCTCTCTTGAACAACTTCAAATATCGAAACCTAATATTGCCGGAACTGTTTTACTTCAAATCCACGATTCTAACCAATTACATTCGAAACAGAGAACCCTACCAGATCTTTCCAGACCAATAGAAGATACCCAATGAGTTTCAGCACTTTAGTCTCTTTCTAACTCCTTCAAAATTCAAAACCTAATCTGCCAGTGACTGAAACCAGCTTTCCCGCCAATTTCTAAAATTCAAATTGTTGAAGAAGGTCACCCCTTAGCCAACTGTTGGGGTTGGCGATAGTAATTAGAATACCCCTTAGTAATTAGGATGCCCCTTAGAAATTTATGGGTTGTTTTTAGAAAATTCCTTGGGTGCTTTTCAACACTTCTTATGGGGCGTTTTTAACATATTTTTGGGGGTGCCTTTAGTACTTTTCTGGGACCAAATACCACTTTTCGAGCAACTTTCTCCACAAAAGACTTAAAACAAGTTTATTAGCAATAAAATGAGTCCCAACTAATGTAATTATGGGTGAAAAATTGTCACACTTACGTGCTTATCAAATTCCCAACACACTTACATTTTGCTAGTCCTCGAGAAAAACAGAAAATATACCCGCTAAACAGCTGGATAAATATCCGCTAAACAGCTAGATGTGGAGAGATGTCTGCTAAACAGCGAGACGAAACCAATAAACATTGGTTTAGATATGTCTGTTAAACAACAAGACGGATCCATTAAACAATGGATAGAGATGCCTGCTAAACAGCTAGACAGAAAGATCCACTAAAAGCTGATCTTTTTTTTAAACCCGCTCAACAACTGGTCATAAAATGGAAGAAAATAAAATAGACCCGCTCAACAGCTGGTCATAATATGCAATTTTTTATTTATTTTTATGCTAGAGACAATAGACACGCTCAACAACTGGTCATAATATGTAAAAAGTTAACTACTCCCCCACACTTAAATCTAACATTGTCCTCAATGTTTCTAATGAAAGCACAATACCAAAAATAAAGTAACATGAGGATTCAGTAAAGACATCGGAAAGATAGTACCTGGATGAAGTATCGCAATCCTTCCATGGGGAAAAGAAAGAAAATAAAAATTAAATTCCACTAATGTACAACAACCGGGTCCTCCAGAGGGACCTTAATATCATCATGTATGGGTTTCCTCCCAATAAGCGCTAAGTTTAGTGTCTTCAGCCAGATTTTGTTACCCGTAAAAAATTAATCATGGTAGACAGGATCTCTGAGCTCTGATTCTTCTATTGCATGACTTGGTAACTCCAAGAATGGTTTCAACCGTTGACCGAACCTTGAAAGTTTCTCCGTTCTTAGGATTTTAAACTTCAACTGCACCATGAGGAAAAATTTTTTTGACAAAATATGGTCTGGTCCACCTAGACCTCAATTTACCAGGGAAAAGATGTAGACGAGAATTGTAAAGAAGAACTTTTTGACCTGGTTCAATTGTCTTGCGAATAATCGATTTATCATGAAATATTTTTGTTTTCTCCTTGTAAATTTTCGCACTCTGGTACGAATCATTACATATTTATTCTAACTCATTAAGTTGAAGTCTACAGTTTTCACCAGCAGTAGAGAGGTCATAGTTTAGCCATTTAATGGCCCAATAAGCTCGGTGTTCTAATTCTATAGGCAAATGGCAGGCTTTACCGAAGACAAGTCTATACGGAGACATCCCAAGTGGAGTCTTAAAAGCGGTTCGGTAAGTACCCAAATATTCTACTAAGCGCAAATACCAATCCTTTCGGGTAGGGTTAACGGTCTTTTCTAAAATCTATTTGATATGCCTATTAAACACTTCAACTTGGCCACAAGTTTGTGGGTGGTAAGGTGTAGAAACTTTATGGGTAATGGAATATTTCTTCATGAGCATCTCAAAAGACCGGTTACAAAAATGGGAACCTCCATCACTATTGATTGCTCTAGGCATACCAAATCGAGAGAAAATATTGTCTCTAACAAACTTGATCACAACGTGGCGATCGTTTGTCTTGGTAGTTATTGCTTCAACCCACTTAGACACATATGCAACGGCTAATAAGATGTAAAAGTTACCATAGGAATTGACAAAGGGACCCATAAAATTTATACCCCACACATCAAATATTTCTATTATTAGTATAGGACTAAGAGGCATCATATTACGTCTGGTCATCTTTCCTAACTTTTGACATATATCACAACTTTGACAAAATAGGTGGGAGTCCTTAAACAATGTTAGTCAATAAAGACCGGATTGTAAAACCTTCGCAGCTGTTTTCTTAGAACTAAAGTGACCCTTACAAGCTCCAGAATGACAAAAATTCAGGACGATGGAGATTTCGTTGTCAGGAATACAACGACGGATGATTTGATCAGGGCAGTATTTAAATAAGTACGGATCATCCTAGAAAAAGTATTTAACCTCAAACAAGAATTTATCTCTATCCTGCTTAGACCAATGGTCTGGCATTTGATCAGTTACCAAATAATTGACAATGTCAGCAAACCAGGGTAACTTAGAGATGGAAAATAGATGTTCATCAGGAAACGTGTCAAGGATCGGCTTCTCAACATCTCTAGTCTCATCAAGGATACAGGATAAATGGTCAGCTACTACATTTTCAGAACCTTTCTTATCACGAATATCTAGAGTAAATTCTTGAAATAACAATACCCATCTGATCAGCTGAGGTTTTGAGTCATTCTTTGAAAGGAAATATTTGAGTGCGACATGATCAGAATAGACTGTGTCCTTAGACCCTAGGAGATATGATCTAAATTTTTCCAAAGCCAAAACGTTGGCTAACATTTCTTTCTCCGTGGTTGTGTAGTTCAACTGGGCATCGTTTAGGATCCTATTAGCATAATAAATCACACTAGGTGCTTTATCATGCCGTTGGCCAAGGACAGCACTAACCGCATAATCAGACGCATCACACATGAGTTCAAATGGGAGGTTCCAATCGGGTGGTTGGATAACAGGGGCAGAAGTTAACAATGATTTAAGCTTCTCAAAAGCCTCAACACAGGATTCATCAAATACAAAGGCAGTATTTGTAGCAAGTAGGTTCGACAGAGTTAAGGCAATCTTGCTAAAGTCTTTGATGAAACGACGATAAAATCCAGCATGTCCAAGGAAAAATATAACATCTGTTACATTCTTAGGTGGTCTTAATTTTGAAATTAGGTTAACCTTGGCTTTATCAACTTCTATTCCCTTAGAGGACACCACATGTCCTAACACTATTCCATATTTAACCATAAAATGATACTTTTTCCAATTAAGAACTAGTGTAAGATGGTGCAAGCATTCATCGAAAGAGGATCCAAAAACCGAAAAATCATCCATAAATACCTCGAGAAATCGCTCGACCATGTACGAAAAGATACTTAACATGCAACATTGGAATATTGCAGGTGTATAACACAACCCAAAAGGCATATGTCTGTAAGAAAAGTACCAAATTGACATGTGAAGGTTTTTTTCTCTTGGTCCTCCGTGGCTATAGGGATTTGGTTATAACCAGAATATCTATCTAGGAAACAATAATGGTTATGGACAGCTAATCTTTCTAACATATGGTCGATGAATGGTAGAGGAAAGTGGTCTTTCCTAGTTGCTGATTTCAGCTTACGGTAGTCTATACAAACTCTCCACCCGGTAGTAACACGGGTAGGGATCAATTCATTATTCTCATTCGCAACTACTGTAATCCCAGACTTCTTTGGGACAACCTGGACAGGACTGACCCACTTACTATCAGATATGGTGTATATGATACCCGCATCTAATAACTTGAGTACCTGCCAAGCACGCCTCTAAAGGATCGCTAACACTATTAGTGGTAAAAGTATTCTCAACTAGAGAATTAATCATGCATATAGACTCATAGTGTTTAGGGTCCGGTGGAGCTTGTAATGCCTTAAAAACGTTCACTGAGATTTTCTGATTCCCAAAGGAAAATTTTACTAGGCCAGTTTCAGTGCGGACAACTTCCTTCATATTAGGATTCAAACATCTCTGCATCTCTCTTGAGGTTTTGGAACCTTCTTCTAGGTAGATATGGTGCATACAATCAGCAGGACTAATTCCGTTCAAATATGCTATAGTCCACCCTATTGCAGTCTTGTGCTCATGAAGAACACTAACTAGTCTACTTTCCTGATCGGGGTCTAAGTCAGAGGCAATTATGGCAGGAAGAGTATTCTCATTACCAAAAAATACATATTTCAGTGTATCTGGTAGCGGCTTTAATTTAAGGGTGGGTGCCTTAACTGATGATGGGAGGGGTTTATCTATGGTCGGCGGAAGAGGTTCTGGTTTACGCTTCCATTTTCCATAATTCTTTACTGGCGCAGAGTCTAACAACGCATTAACTTCTTCAAAATGACTATCCTCATCATAGTAGGCTCCAAAGTGGGCCAAGCACGCCTCTAAAGGATCGCTAACACTATTAGTGGTAAAAGTATTCTCAACTAGAGAATTAATCATGCATATAGACTCATAGTGTTTAGGGTCCGGTAGAGCTTGTAACGCCTTAAAAACGTTCACTGAGATTTTATGATTCCCAAAGGAAAATTTTACTAGGCCAGTTTGACAATGTATGACTGCATTTGTAGTGGCTAAAAACGGACGACCTAGGATGATTGGGATATTGATATCTTGACTAGAGATAGGTTGAGTGTCTAAAATAACAAAGTTAACTAGAAAGATAAAGTTTTCTACCTGAACCAAAACGTCCTCAATAATTCCACGTGGGATTTTGACTGACCTATCGGCTAACTGTAATATTATCCTAGTTGGTTTCATCTCCCCTAGTCCAAGTTGTTCATAAACCGAGAAAGGTAAAAGATTCACACTAGCCCCAAGATCTAATAGAGAATTGTCTATCATTGGTTTACCTATGACACATGTGACAGTAGGACAACCAGGATCTTTAAATTTGACTGGGTACTTTTGTGATATTATGCAAATAACTTGTTGGGTCAAAAGGGCCTTTTTATGGACACTCGCGTCTCTCTTGATAATACACATCTCTTTTAGGAATTTGGCCATAGCTGGTACATGTTTGATTGCATCTAACAAGGGCAGGTTGACCTTCACATGCTTAAAGATGTCTAAGATTTCAGCATATGTACTAGGTTTTTTCTTAGCGAGTCTTTGAGGAAATGGTGCAGGTGGTATGTACACTCTCTCAGGGATATCTTCCTCACTTGGACTCTTAGCACTCTCAGGCCCATTAGGGTCTTTAGACGAAGTTTGGACAACCTCAGTCTCTTTTTCAGCTGGACTTTTGTCCTTAGGTGGTTCTACCGAGTTCTCTAGAGTTTTACCACTCCTAAGGGTGATAACTGCTTTGATACGTTCATTGTGGTTAGAACTACCTGACCCATTAACCTGGTTAACTCCTTTCGGATTTGGAGTCGTTTGGCTAGGAAATGTCCCATTCTCTCTATCATTTAACCGGTTCGAAAGTTGACTTATTTGAGTCTCTAAGTTGGCAATAGATCAGTCACTGTTTTGTTGGTCACGCTGACTCATCAAGATAAAATCATTGAATTTCTGGTTACTTTGGACAACACTTTGGGACAAAAGTTTCATAGCCTCCTCTATAGTCATCAATTTAGGATCAACTGCACTTGGTTATTGAGGTTGATTCCTATGAAAGCCTGGTAGTATATTGCTAGATGGAACACCTTGATAAGCACCTTTGGACCACCAAAAATTTGGGTTATGTCTCCAACCAGGGTTATAGGTATTATAATAGGGATCAAACTTGGGTCGACCTTCATATTTAGAGTTCATACCACCATGTAGGATACTAACCTGGTCAAGGGTTGTTTCACTATGGTAAAACAGGGGGCATTGAGGTCCAGTATGACTTTGGTCACCACAAATAGTGCATGGATAGGTTCTGGGCTCACTGTTACAGCTCATAGATTGGGTAGACCTTTGGTTCAACTCTAAGGCCTCTAGACGCCTAAGGATATCTGACCCATTATCAACTCTATTAACCCTATGGATAAGGCTCCTAGTTATTTCGGGATCCCTCATTGAAGCCCATTGACGAGTCTTTTCATTTTTTTTTGTTTGGTCAAAAATATATTAAAAGAAACTGTTCTTTTCAGCTAACTCGATGAACTCGTCAAACCATTCATCTGGGTCTTGATGGGTAAATTCTTCACCACTCATTGTTTCTACCTGCATTCGAGTTTCACTATCAAGGCTCAAATATAAGATTTGGGCCATGTGGGCTTTATCAAAGCCATGGTGTGGGCATTGGTATACAATTCATTAAACCTCTATACGTAATCATGTAGGCTTTCACCTATTTTCTTCTTAAAGGTTTGGATAAACTTCCTAGCAACAACATTATTGTGGTGTGGGTAGAACTTCTTAATAAAGGCCTCTACAAGGCCATCCCAGGTAGTGATTATTTTAGAAGGAATGATATGATACCACTCATTGGCCCTCTCTTCAATAGAGAAAGAGAACAAACGTAACCTAAGAACGTCTTTGGTGACATTCGGATAACTCATGGTGTCACAAATCATCTCAAAGTCTTGGATGTGGGTATACGGGTTCTCATTCTCTATCCCCCTAAACTTACGTAGCATGCCAAATGTCCCAGGTTTAACATCAAACTTAACGGTAGTGGCCGGTAAAACAACCCCAGGTTCACGTATCACTCTAGATGGGTTCAAACGGTCCCTAAGGGTTTTGGTTGGCGGGACTTCACCCTCATCATTTTCATTAGCCATTTCGGTAAAAATAGAATTACTACCTAAATCCGTGTAACGGGTCAGACTCAAATTAAAAAGGTCATTTTCTACAAGTCTATCTTCTACCCGTTTCCAACGTCGCATACACAAGCAATAATACTAGTAAAGCAAGAAAATCGTGCACATGCAAATGCTGGGGTTCACTAATTTAGGTAAGCTTGGGTTACCTACAGCAAAATATACCTACAGTCAAAGACTGGTCACAGGTACTAGGCTGAGGTTTGTGGTGTTTCGGATGATAACGCCCAGAGGGTTCACTGTACTAAACCACGTGTTTTCCTAAAATCGGTGCCAGACGAATAATGCAATTGGTGTCTGCGTGTTTTTTTTTTAAAATAAAAGAAATTAAAGCAAATATATATAAAAGGAAATAAAATCTAAAAGAATAAAGAAAAGTTGGGTCTTATTACTTACCTCTTTTGGTAGGCAATTCCACAATAAATGTAGATTATTACCTGCACAATAAAAACAAGAAAAACACCCAAGTAAAATCAAAGAAAATAAAATAAATCTAATTAAACTAACCAAAATAAAAATAAATAAAAAACTAAAAACAAAGAAATAAAATAAAAATCTAAAACCCAACCTAAAAGCAAGTCCGCGTCAGCGGCGCCAAAAACTGATGTAGTTTTTACAAGTGGTAAGAAAGAAGGTTCGATTCTCGGACTTTTATGAAGATTTGGTTTTTGATTATTAAAAGAAAATACTAGGACAAATTAATTAAAATTGATTTATTTTTTTGTTACCAACGAGATGGAGAACTAGGGTTGGGATTCCATTATTTTGATGTTGCAAATCCACTAATTATAACTTCTACACAATACTCCAAATTACTCAAGGCAGTTTCGAACTCAATCTCATGCCTTGAAGGATAAAACGTTACAAACTCTATTTTTATGACTTTGTCATTAATCTTAGGCATATTTCTCCTTCGCCTATAAAACAATCAATAATTAAAACTATTCTAAACAATTCAAACGAGGCATGCAAAGAAGAGAGAATTTTTAAGGAATTATTAGCACAAAAGAGGAGTAAATATGATAAAGAAAATAATTATATAAATAAACTCATCAAGGAAATAGCTTCCTCCCAACCCTAGAAAACAAACTTAGATACTCATGAATCGAAAAATGGAGAAATATTGATTTCATTATATTTAAAAAGTAATTAAAATAGCTTACAATGATTTCTAGCTGCTAAAGATGTTCAACCACATTACACAGTTGCAATTTTTCAGCGGCAAAAGACCTAATACAACTACACAGTAAACGATACAGTACTTATGTAGTTATAAAATGATAAGCATCAACGACTGTCTGTAGCGGGTGTTTGTTCTTCGTATATTAGCGGCAGCAACAACATGAATTTTTGTAACTTCTCTTTTCTCGATTCTAAGCCTATATTTCTTCCCCAGACTCTCCGTGTCCCTTCTCTAGCATCCGAACACCTCTTTTATACTCAACAGGCACGAAATCTCTCTAGTAAATGCTCAAAAATATCTCACAGTGAATACAGTTATCTCGGGAATATTTTCTTTCCTCTCTTTACCAATTCCCACCATTTTCTTTCCTTCCATTCCTCTTTCACGTGTTTACCGGTGTTGAACTCTCCATATTTATCTCTTCCACATTCCAAGTCATCCAAACTTCAGCCATGCATGATTCAAACTCACGGGAATTCATAATATTCCGTGACAGACTCGGTACTTCCCTGTTTTCTCAATTCCAACTCATATACCAGCCCTATTTTATCCATACATGATCAAACCGTTTAATTCCAACGATTAAGTTGCATCAAATCCTTCCCAGAATCCGTACAGAACTTTCCGGAGATAAACCCGATAATAATAGTGTCTTCCCTGATTTGCTTCAAATGGATTATCCAGCCCAACTGGATTGAATAACACCACCATAGCATCCATGTTTAGTTGATACAAGTCAGCCCAAATTATTTGAGACATTGAATCTCTCTTGAACAACTTCAAATATCGAACCCTAATATTGCCGAAACTGTTTTACTTCAAATCCACGATTCTAACCAATTATATTCGAAACAGAGAACCCTACAAGACCTTTCCATACCAATGGAAGATACCCAATAAGTTTCAGCACTTTAGTCTCTTTCTAACTCCTTCAAAATTCAAAACCTAATCTGCCAGTGACTGAAACTAGTTTTCCCGCCAATTTCTGAAATTCAAATTGTTGAAGAAGGTCACCCCTTAGCCAACTGTTGGGGGTTGGCAATAGTAATTAGGATACCCCTTAGTAATTAGGATGCCCCTTAGAAATTTATGGGTTGTTTTTAGCAAATTCCTTGGGTGCTTTTCAACACTTCTTCTGAGGCGTTTTTAACATATTTTTTGGGGGTGCCTTTAGTACTTTTCTGGGACCAAATACCACTTTTCGAGCAACTTTATCCACACGAGCTTATTTCCTTAAAAAGACTTAAAACAAGTTTATTAGCAATAAAATGAGTCCTAACTAATGTAATTATGGGTGAAAAAGCGTCGCACTTACGTGCTTATCAGTTGCTATTGTCGAACCAGGGCCTTCTCAATCTCATGAGCCTTATACACAAAAGACTTTATTTGTTGAATCTCCTTACGCAACTCCTTCATCACTTCAAGAACATCAGAAAACTTCTGAGAATTTGAAGGAACACCTCTTGGCTTCCTCACATTCCTTATTTTCCTTTTCAATGTAGGAGGCAATGGAGATTGTTCTTTTTCCTTCATGATTGATGGCTTATCAATCGTATTACCGTCCTTTCCATCTGAAGACATCATTCTTGGGTTTGCGAGAGGAATTTACAATTAACTCAACAAGTAGTCTTTAGATAAAAATAGGTTTTAGAGAAGGAAAAGGAATGCAGGGTTCGAAACCTTAAAACATGTTCGTAAACGATCGATTCTTATTCCTATGAAGAGTATAATTGTCGATTGTACCCTTTCTTTTGTTTGATAGACAAAAAACAAACCTAAGAAAAGAAAGAAGAGAAAACTTTTCCTAAAGCCTGAGAGGTACAAAATCATTGTCTCTTTTAATCAGGCACATGAGACAAGATTTTCAAAACAACACAATCAAGTTACGTTGTGGTGAACAACAATTTTTCCACCAATTTCCTCTTAAGGGGATTTCACAGACCTCTGTCTACCAAAACTATTTGACAATAATTTCTTCTCTAATGATCTTAGTTTATCCTTGAAAACTAACTTCTTAGACGAATATAAAATCTTACATACCTAAGCGGTCTTCTGAGCAAGTTTAAGCTTTCTTGCTAGATGATTTTCTCTTCGTTGAAGTTTGTTGACATGCCTTTGTTGGTGTTTGAACTTGTAGCACGTCAGACTTGGATAAAAATCAGTCTTCTGGAATATCCAAGCAGCTAAGAACATATTGGGACCTGATATATTATAAGCAGTGTTTCCAAAGATTGGGTCAACTTTTTCTTCCAGAATTGTTAGATTTTCTTCTGAAAAAATATCAAGATTGATATGTGTATTGCTACAATTATCAAAATCAATATTTTCACCAAGAAGTGCAACACTTGATTTCTCGTCTTCATTAGAATCATAATTGTCATACATTTCATCAAGAGTTACAGCAAGACCTTTGTTCCGACTGTATTTTCTCCGATTTGGACACTCATTCGCAAAATGACCAAAACCCTTACACTTAAAGCACCGAGGCATATCCTCATCATCAGTTTCATCAATATCCCCATTTTTAGGAGGAATACGATTATGCGGTTTGACTGATGCCTTAGGCTTATCTCTGGAGAACTGTTTACTTCTCTTCAACAGAAGATCCCTAAACTGTCTTGTGATCATCGAGACTGATTTGTCAAGATCTTCATCTGATAAATCTATCTCAGAGTGATCATCTTCAGAGATATACACTTTTTTTACTTTTATCAAGTAATTTAGTGTCTTTTAGTGCTTTGAACACAACAACCTTAGTTTTGGATGAATGTTCATGATCAAAGATATTAATCTTTCCAACCAGCGTATTTATGGAGAGAGTATCAAGGTTATTTCCCTTAACGATGGCATGCTTCTTAGAATCGTATATAGATGGCAGTGATATGAGAATTTTCATCACAATGTCCTTTTCAGGAATAATCTTACCCAATGCAAAAGATGCATCAATTTCAGATACTTTGTGATTAAACTCATCAAATGTTTCTTCATCTTCCATACGAAGGTTTTCCTAATAGGAATTAAGATTTTGAAGTCCAGCTTCCTTTTCATTAGAATTACCTTCGAATACGGTTGCTAAGATATCCCAAGCTTCTTGCAACTTAGTGCAATTAGACACATGGTGCTGAAGATTTGGGGTAATGGCATGTATGATCGCATTCAAACCGTCAAAGTTTTGCTCTGCAGCAAGAATCTCGGCAGGAGTGTATTCACCAATATTCTTTGGAACGTTTATACCTCTAACTGCCTCAACAGGAGAATCATAGCCATTAACAACTGTAGATGCATTTTACTACAAACTACATCCAAAGGATAGAAATGTACGACTCTTCTCAAACGAAAGTAAACACTCAACCATGAACACAAGATATACGTGGTTCGGTATGATTACCTACGTCCACGGGGGTGAAATGATGAATCTTATTACTTCACGGTGTTACAAAGGTGTTGCTCTTAGTGGGATTTCCTTACAAGATGAACTTACTTCTCATTCACTTCTTTCTAATGCTAACTCGTGTTTCTCTCTCCTTTCTCTCCCAAAAATTACAACCTGCCTATCTAGAATACAAGTCCCGCTATTTATAGGAGAAAGTTTATACAACGAAGTTAGAATGTTGACCCTGTTACATCTAATTAGATGTTCTGTGATCGGGCCGACTCACGTCGTCTTGTACGGTCGATGCATCTTGGCTCCTCGCCTGTATTTCGTTCGAGCCAATCTCTTATGGTCCTCTGTTGACGCGATGTCGGCTGTCTCGATAGTCGCCCTTATGATCAGCCGATGTGTTCCACACTTTCTTGCCTGTTTGACTGTAGATCCTCGTTTGTCCCATCCCGCCTTATCTTGTCAGCTTTATCAAAAGTCTGGGTCAAGTCTTGTCCGACATTATTACGCCCGATCCACGTGGCTTCCTTAAATCTCGCGCTCTTTAATCTTTGCTCTATACTTCGCGTTTCTTTGTATTTGGGTGCACTGGGTCTAGGATGTTGCCACCTGGATCTGTAGATAATTTACACTTACATTTATGCCCCTTTTTCCACCCGTGTGGGAAGCACGAGTGGAAGAACATCGTCTTAACCGCCCATGTCTTCGCTCATGCCGCTAATCCCGCCATGCAGCGCCCCACTAATTTCCACTTTATGACTGGTAACCCAATGCGTCGGTTACAAAGTTTCTTCTTTAAATAGCCCGCTCCTTTATTCCTTCTTCTTCTCTCGCCCTTCTGTTCGCTGCTGTGGTTTTCTTCCAAGTTTCTTCATATCTTACGCTTCTCAAAAAACCCTAGCTTTCTTGATTTTCTTTCGTCCTTTTCTCCTCATCGATCGTTATGAGTAGCTGCTGTCGCCTCATCTTTCTTTGTTGAAAACCGAGTTCTGCATTATCTTCGTTAATGGCTTCTTCTCCTTCCATGGCTGAAAAGAGGTCTGTTGATGATATTTTTTCCGAGTTTGATGTTCCCCCCTTGCTTCTCTATTTTTTCTTAAGAGCCCTTCTAGGTATGATGATCGCGCGATGAGATCTATTTTTGCTGATAGCTCTTCTTCTATTTCGTGCAGGTCCGAGAAAAGGGTGAAAGATCTTTCCGATGAAGAGTTCATTGAGCAGTTGAAGGAGACGTACGATCTTCAAAATTACGAAGTGACCCTTCTCTCGGGCCGAAACGGTAGTTTGAAGAAAACCGATATGAAGAAGCACGAGCAATCGGCTAATTGTGTGGTCATCACCTTGGGTCAGCTGGAGCTATGCCTTCGCCTTCCCTTATACAACCCTGATAGCCCATTTTATTATGAGATTTTGTCCCAGATT
This sequence comes from Papaver bracteatum, assembly GCA_023529315.1. Lineage (NCBI taxonomy): Eukaryota > Viridiplantae > Streptophyta > Magnoliopsida > Ranunculales > Papaveraceae > Papaver > Papaver bracteatum. The sequence goes on from JAJJWX010000184.1 coordinate 120,835, forward strand.
CGGCCTTCTCGTGCTTTAGCTCAATGGACTGGCAATACTTTCCGAATTATGAACGAGTGGAGGGATCGCCACGATGGTCATGGTTCTACTGCCGAGTGGTCGACCTACAAGCCCGAGGACGCTCCTGAGTATACCGTTGCCAATTTCCTTGTCAACTATCGAGCTGGTGCTTCGACCTTGGGCGATCTTGCTGGGTTAGCTGCAAGTCCTCATCGGGTCAAAACTATGCCCGAGGGTGTCGAAAGAATGATGCTGGATGCCGATCCTATCGGCCATGGTTCCAACAAGCGAGCCCGACATTCTAATGATCCGACCTATCCCCGAGTTCCGCTTCTTGTCCGAGGTCCTATCCTTCATGGTGACTTCCCGTCGCCTACTTTTCCCGCCGATCCCTATTCTTTCTGGGTGGTTAATGATGACAAGGCCGATAAGGTACGCGCTTTTCTTGATTTCTATCTTGTTAGCTTCGGGCGTCAGTTAGTCATTTGTTGTTGTTTGAAAATATCAGGTCAGTTCCATAAAAACTATCGGGTCTAGGAAAAGAGGTGCTGGCACAAGGGTTGAGGAAGACCAGGGGAAGGTAACAAACATAATGATTCCCTTATAAGTACATGTACTTGCCCCTGTTTTTTGCCTTCACATGTTCTGACGAGACACTTGTGCAGAAACACCCGAGGCGCGATGATGATGACGTTGACGATGTCAACCCTACTCCGCTTAGGCGTAATCCTGGTAGAGGTAAAGAAATTGCTAAGCCACCGCCGAAAACGAGCCCCCTCATTGATCTTTCCGATGAGGATGAGTTGTTTGGAGAGACTGTGCCAGGTGACAAAGTCGGTGAACAAGGTGAGGGCGACCAACAGGAGCCCTCGGAGACGCCCGCCGTAGAGAAGGTTGTTACTAGTGTTCCGGTAGAGCTCCCTGTGTGCCCCGGTTTACTGAGGGATCGTCTTCTAGCGCCGAGACTTGCTTCACTGTTTCTGTCCCGATCATGAATTCCTTGGGTGCGCTTACTTCCTCCGACTTTGAGAAGTATACTGGTGAAGAAATGTTGAATGTTGTACCCTGTTATGGCGACATCGCCTTGACACTTGACACTGTGGTGAGCGACTCGGTTCTGTATAGTAATGCCCAACTTCTGATTTCTGTCCTTAGTGTCGCTTATGATGCAAACTCGTTTGTTTGTGTTAGATCATGAACCGTGTATGCTTGGATGCCGCCAATCGCCTTCGAGATAAATAGTTGATAGAGTCTCTCCAACTTCAACTTCAGAATGAGAAGGGTCGCACGAACGAGCTGGAGATCAAACTTGCCGATGCTCAAGGTATATGATTCTTCTTGACTTGTGTTGATTGAGTTTATCGTGCCAGTATCCTGAGTCGGGTATCCTTCTTCTTAGCCGAGGTATCTAGTATAGGTATAGACGCTACTTCGGAGTTTAGGATTCTGAAGAGAAAATGGGATATTGAGAAAGACCTTGTGGAAAATCTTCGTCAACGAATGGCAAACAAAGACGACAAAATAGACCGTCAAACTGAGGAGATTGCAAGTCTTGAGGACGAGTTAGAACGACATCGCCGGTTTGATTATGATCCTTCCGAGATGGACAATTTACGGGCTCATTTGGGATCTTCTCAGCGTCTTGCTGCCGAAAAAAACTGCTTTAGCCACGAGTTTGGAGCAAAGGGTAAACGCTCTTCAATTACAGAATCGAGATCTTCACGAGGACCGCCGACGAATATTGAGAGATAAGGATGTGGTGGAGCGAGCTAACAACGATTTACTGGGCCGAGTGCGTGAATTTGATAAAGTTATGGGTGATTTAGAGTGGAGTAGATCGCAGCTTGTGGTTCTCCAAGCGTCGCGTAATCGGTTAATGAACGATTGGGCCGAGCATAAGAAGTATTGCCCTAGTAACGAGTTCAACGAGAAACATTATAACGAATTAACCATGAAGTTGTCAAGGACCGAGGATGAGTTGTCCAAGTCGGTAGAGTCGCTTCAGTCGGTTTTACCCGCCCTGTCAGGTCTCTTAGCCGATGTGTTGAGGCCATTTTTTAGATCCAGATCGCGCTTTATTCTTGCAAAAATGTTAAGTTGTATCCGATGAATAACATCCTATATTTGTGGTTTTGTAGCCGCACAAAAACGTTCGCAGGAGCTTGATCTGGAGGTTCGCCGATTGAAACAGCCGAGGTCGATTTGGGCTTCAAGTTAGCTGAGGCTGAGGAAAACGCTTCCCAGATTACCCAACAACTCGAGGATGAACGGGTCGCCCATGCGGAGGAGTTAGATCGAAAGTTCAGCTGGCATTATGGACTGGGTGGAGAAGAAGCGGCTCGAGGTCGCGCAGAGGAAGGCCGGCGCGGCTCCTCCCAAGGTTTAAGCTTTCTTTTTGTGGTGTTGCGTCACTATGTTGCCCCTTCCATCGGGTTGTAAATCTCTCTAAACACTTCTCCCCTTTTTAATTCCCTCTACCTCGCTTGTTCGTTTTAATGGGGGTGCTGCGTCACCGATGTTGTTTGTTTCATTTCCGCTAAACTTTTCATTTCGTATGTCCGCGCGATGCTTTCCGTACTTTGTTATCAGACGCTTGGTGTTATCGATTTAGCTTTTGTTTCTTATGTTATTTCGCGATTGTTGATTGATGTACCATGCGATCGATGTGGTTTTCGTTTTGTATGCTGCTCCTCTGGGTGTTGGTTGTTGCACGACACGATCGATTTGTTTCTTGTTCCGCATGTTTCCCTGACCGTTTGTTGATTAACGCACGACATTATTTGTTTCGCTTTTGTTCCTGGTGTTATGCCCTGCAATTGTTTCTTTTATATGTTAGAACTCTAACCATTTCTGTCGAACACACCCAACAAGAAGGGTCATCGGGCCCTATGCCATGTCCTGATCGGGGTATCTCATCACTATCTCTTTGGATTCAGTGGAAGGGTATCAGTCATCCTAGTTCTAGGCCCGATGGTCCCGAGTGGTTATCGATCAACCGATCTCGGGCAAGTGGACACGCCCACTTGCGATGGTGGTGACCTTTCAGATGTAAGTAGGCTACCTAGCTGAGTAGACCTCGCGTCTAAACAACCTTTGGAACTGGTTTCCAACCACCATAACCCTTAGGCTACCTCGTCACTTGCACACCGCCATCGCCCCGAGTTCGAATAGCCAGGCGATCGAAGGCACCTCAAGACTTCCACACCGGCATTGCCCCGAGTACGAATGCCCATTCGAGTGTAAGTCACCTCGGCACTTCCACACCGGCTTTGCCCCGAGTACGAATGACCATTCGAGTGTAAGTCACCTCGGCACTTCCACACTGGCATTGCCCCGATTACGAATGACCATTTGTCGCTTGTGCCCTATCCCATACCCCTCACGGTTTCACGAGATAGAAGACACGTTTGCTTACCGTTTTTTTTTTTTTTTTTTCGCATTGCCCGTCAAGGATGATAGAGTTTCAGAATCGGATGTTCCATGGTTTGAGCTCTCTTGTTCCGTCGAGTCGCAGAGTCGATACGATCCTCGCCCGCCTTAGATTCGATTATATATGGCCCGCCCCATTTTGGTGCTAGTTTTCCGCCTTTTTTGTCGCGCTCCCATTCAGCCTAGAAATTTCAATACCGCTGCCCGGATTAAACTCTCTTGGTCGAACGCGCTTGTTGTACTCCCGTTGTAACCTCCTTTGATAATTTTCCATTTTTTGTAGCGCCATTTCTCTTGTTTCTTCCAAGTCGTCGAGTTTAGCCAAGATCAGATCGGACGACACGTTTCGCCTCCACGCTTCAGTTCTTGTGGTAGGTATCATTGCTTCGGTGGTAGAATCGCCTCGGTTCCGTAGGTAAGCATAAAAGGGGAGAACCCCGTAGCCTTCCTCCGTGTGGTTCTCGTATGCCCATAGGACGTTATATAATTCCTCGCACCGCTTGCCATATTCCCCGTCCAGCTTTCTTCTTCATGTTATCGGTGATGGTCTTATTAGTGATCTCGGCCGCCCATTGCACTCGGGAAAATCGGGGTAGCTTTGCTCTTCCCGATGTTGTAAGTGTTAAATAGAAGATCAATGTTCTCGCCTGTAGTTGTTTTCCATTATCAGAGACGATGGCAGCCGGGACCCCGAAGCGACAAATGATATGTTCCCAAATGAACTTAAAAACATCTTTGTCTCGAATATGCCTCAGTGGTGCCTCCTCGACCCACTTGGTAAAATAATCCGTAGCCACGATCAAATACTTCCTTTGCCCCGTTCCTACATGTAACAGCCCGACAATGTCCACTCCCCATTTAGCAAAAGGCCACGGACTTATGATCGAGTTTAACGGTATGACACGGAGCATGGATTTTCTTCCCGAAACGCTGACATTCTTCACAAGCTCTTGCCATTTGCTTTGCGTCCTCGTTCATATACATCCAAAAGTATCCCATTGTTTTTGCCTTAGCCGACAAGCTTCTTCCCGAGCTGTGATTTCCAGCCGCCCCATAGTGTAGCTCATGTAGGATTATATGGCCTTCTTCCCTACTTAAGCATCGTAGGAGTGGCCCTAGGTAGGAATTCCGATATAATATCCCCCCCTTAACTCGTAGGCGCCCGATTTACTTTTGATCTTGTTCATCTCGGGCCGACTCTTAGGTAGCTCACCCGTCTCTAAGTATTGATGTATCGGCTTTCTCCAGTCGCCTTCTTTGTATCTCTCGGCTGTGTTAACGGACACCTCGATCCGTGCTTCTGGTGTTTCAGGGATAGACGGGTTAAGTATCCTCATAACGCGTATCCCTTCAATGCTCGGGTCTACTAACCGTGAGGCGATGTATGATAGAGCATCCGAGTGTCCGTTATCCTTTCGGCAGATGTGGCGGAATTTAATATCCGGGATTTGCTTGATGTAAAATTGGGCGAGCTCCCAATATTTTTGCAAAGACCGGATCGTGTGTAGCGTATTGGCCCGTAATTTTCCAGATCACTAGTTGAGAGTCACTAGTCAGTCGGACCTCATGCATCCCCATTTCCACAATTATACGTAAGGCATGGATCACCGCCTCATATTCGGTGACGTTGTTCGTTGCCTTGAATTCTAACCTGAACGAATGCACAATCTTCCTCCCCTTTGGCGTGCTGAACACCAACCCGAGACCCGATCCGTCTTTTTTATATGCCCCATCAAAAAATACTTCCCATCGTGTTGGGCTACTAGCGGCTAGCAGGTCCGCCGGCCCCTCTTGTTCTTCTGTCATTCCTGGTATATCTTATACCTCGTCCTCATCACTGAGGGGGAAGTCTGCCAAGAAATCGGCCACTACTTGTCCTTTGATCGCGGTTCTTGTCTCGTATATCACATCATATTGTTTGATTATGGCTCCCCACTTGGAGATTCTCCCCGATCGCCCAACACTATCCAAGACCACTTCGATAGGCGATTTGGTGAGCACCCGTATTCGATGAGCTTGAAAATATGTTCGTAGTTTAGAGGCAGCAAAGGCTAGTGCGAGCACCATCTGCTCCATTCTAGTGTAGTTCTTCTCGGCCGGACTTAAAGTTTATCTGGCGAAGTATACCGGCTTTTCCACACCCATCTCTATTTTAACCAATACCGCACTTATGGCATAGGGTGTTGCGCCTAAGTATAAAGTGAGAATTTCTGACGGCTCAGGCCTTTGAAGAACCGGGAGGCTAGCTAGATGTAGCTTGATACTTTGAAAAGCTTCTTCGCTTGCGTCCGTCCATCGGAATTTTTCTCCTTTCTTCAAGATGTCGTAAAAACCCTTGCATTTGTCCGATGATCGTGACACAAATCGTCCCAATGCGGCTATGCAACCATTTAGTTTCTACACGTCTTTCACCGTCGCGGGAGATGGCATGTCAAGGACGGCTCGTACCTTCTCGGGATCCGCTTCTATTCCCCTGGGAGTGATGATGTAGCCTAAGAATTTCCCCGATGTGACCCAGAAGTCACACTTGGCAGGATTAATCTTCATCTTGTGTTTCCTCATTGTTTGAAAGATCTCTCGAAGGTCTCAGACGTGGTTTTTTGATTTCCGACTCTTAACTAACATGTCATCCACGTAAACTTCTATGGTATCGTGAATCTTGTCTTCGAACATATCGCCTACCAATCTCTGGTACGTAGCCCCAAAGCATTCCTAAGTCCGAATGGCATCTTGGTGTAACAATACAATCCTCTTGGCGTGAAGAAGGAGGTGTGTTCCTGGTCCTCGGGCGCCAGTGGTATTTGGTTGTATCCCATGTATCCGTCCATTAAAGTCATCGCCTCGTATCCCACTATTGATTCTACTAATTGATCTATACTGGGAAGGGGGAAGTCGTCTTTCAAGCAGTGCCTTGTTCAAGTCGTTGAAATCAATACATATTCGGACTCCCCCTTTATTTTTTGGTACCACGACCATGTTAGATATCCACTGTGGGTAGTGGGACTTCCTTATTATTCCGGATTCTTGTAACTTCTTCAGCTCGACCTCGACCACCGCTTGAAATTCTGGCGCGATACGCCTCATTTTTTGTCTAACCGGTTTGAACTTCGGATCAATTTTTAAGTGATGACAGCAGACCTTTGGGTCAATACCCTCCAAATCATGCACTTCCCAAGCGAATGCCTCCAGGTTTTCTTTTAATAGCATCGTGAGTTTACTGGTTTCTTCGTCCGATAGTAATGCCCCGATCCTCACTACTTTAGGTTCCTCTATCATTCCCAAGTTTACTTCTTTAGTCGGCTCGACTGTCGAGAAGTTTGATTTGGTCTCCCTGACTGGGGATGCTTCCTTTAATTTCTATAAAGGGTCTTGTTCTCGCATTTCGTGTGCCAGGACCGCTTGAGAAATCGCCTCCTCCAATTCTTTTGCTGCCTTCACTTCCTTTTCTTTGTTCTTTTCTTGCCTTTGTCGAGCTCGCCATCGCTCATTTATTTCTATATCAACTTTCATGCATTGTCGTGCCGCCTGGGAGTCGCCCATAACTTCCGCTATTCCCTTGCAAGTCGGGAACCTTAACCTTTGATGGTAGGCTGATGCTACGCCCTTTATCCCCGCAACCCATGGGCGCCCGATAATGGCCTCATAAGGTGAAGCGACGTCGACTACACGTAAAGTGGTTAGTGTGTCGAGGTAGCCACCACCATCTGAAACTCTTAAAGTTACTTCGCCCTTCGGGATGGTTACTGTGCCGTTGAAGCCGTAGATACGGTATGTGGATTGGACGAGCATATCGTCTGAGAGTTTCATTCTTCTGAACGTGTCGTAGAACAGCACCTCGACTAAAAATTCCGCTATCCACAAGAATCCTTCTTACTCCCCACTTTTCAATCAACAGTGTGATGACCAGTGGATCGCTGTGTGCCTGTCCGTTTGCTGGGACATCCTTAGCCGAGAACGATATGGGCACCGTCATCCAGGGTTCCATGGGAAGAGACTTGGCTACGCTGAATATCTCTTTACCGTCACGATCCCTTTTATGGATCCTAGTGGTGATTCGGGCCGAGAGTGTAGTTTTTCATAGCCGAATGTGAAATGGTGTTTACGAATTGGTTCGCCCTATCGATGCGGACTTGATGAACTGGCACATCGGGTGTTGCTTCCGGCCGAAGGGGGTGGCGGACATACTGCCTCAAATATCCATCGCGGATGAGGTGTTGAACAATATCTTTCACCTCTCGACAGTTATTGGTGGAATGGCCCTATATACCGATGGTAGTGACAAGATTCGGGATGATCTCGGGTCTCTTTGAACCGTACCCCCATCGATGTTGGGTAGTTGATGTCGCTCCTCTTCTCAACTTCCTTGAACACCTCTTCCAAAGAAGCGTTTAGTGGGGTATACGATCGGGCTTCCCGCTTTGGCTTCTTCCCTTTGGCCATCCATTCCCTCTTCTCACTGTTCCTGGGAGGGTCCGATCTTTTTTCCGATCTTTCGATATGGTCGTCCGTGACCGTTTTAGTTTCAAAGATCGACTTCAAGACTGGCTTCTTGTACCCCTCTATCTCTTGATTCGACCTGAATTTCTTCCAAGGCGATGTAGTGTTCTTGCATTCTTCTCATCTCCTTTAAGGTTTTAGGTTTTTCATAAAACATGGCAATCCAAATGGGGTCCGATCTCCCCAACGCGTTTTCAAACCCAAAGATGGCTTAGTCCACCGGCACCTTCCCAATTTCAAGACACGTTTCCTCCATCGTCGGTCAAGGTTCTCAATGGCTCTCCGAATCTTCAAGCGAGGGTAAATAGCTTGTTCATTCTTGGCCGAGGTCGACTTGTTATGCATATAGGTCTCAAGGAAGGCCTCGACTAGCGCATCGTACCCGTTGATCGAACCAGGTGCGAGCGAATAAAACTAATCTCGCGCCTCGCCCTCCAAACTAGCTGGAAAGAATTTCCACATAACTACCGGGTTGCTTCTCCATTGGATCAGTGACATGGTATACATCTTAAGGTGTTCGGTCGCATCGCCAGTTCCATCAAATCTAGAGGGGAATGAAGGTAAAGTACACTTAGGTGGTAACGGCATTTGTTCCAATTCTTGAGAGAAAGGCGTTTTCTCGGCTTCACTCATAATCTCGGCTAGCTTATCCTCTTCGCTTCCGCCCGAAAGTTCCTTGATTTTTGCTTCCAACTCCTTAATCTTGGCTTTAGTTGTCTGATCTTGTCGCCCGTCCCTTCCTCGCCTTTCTTCATCGGTGGACGAGTCCTCGGGTGGTCCATATCTATGCGTTGGGGGAACCGGAGGTAATGGCGGCCGACCCGACCGATTGGGCTGATTAATGTTACTCTGCCCCATCATGGGTGGCAAGTGATCGGATCGGCCATGATAACCCGATGTTCCTCGGCTTGACGACCCTCTTGATATGGTCCGTTGGTTCCTCAGTTGGTAGTTCTCATACTCCAAGGCTAAATTCCGCTGCTGGAGTTCCCTCAGTGCCGCTTATTGTCTCCTCTGAATCTCCAAAATGGCCAACAACGTCGGGTCCGTACTCTCATGACTGGAATGTCCATTGGGTTGGTGTGGCCGAGGTTGTAATGGTGATGATGTGGGTGGTGGGGGCGGTATTGGATTGGTTATATGATTGACATCTTGAACGGTTGTCGGGCCGATGTCACTTGCTATTGCTCGCCCCAACTGAATCTGCCTAAGACGCTCTTGTTCCCTTCCCAAAGCTTCCTGGTGTTCAATTTGTTGCCTCGTCGATTGCTCTCGAGCTCGCGCCGCAAGTGCTTCCTCATCGTCATCTGTGTCAAGCCGTGAGTCCATCGACTTGATCGACTCTTCTCTCGAGTTAGTATAATCTGGGTGCAGAGGTAAGGTGTTATCATCCCGCCCCAAATCTACTTCCTCGTCTACAACAGAATCCCTCGCGCAGTTGCATGAGATTCCTCGGGCGGTGGTTGTCGATCGTTCCCTTGCCTCGCCCCGTTATCCATGCTCGCATGTCGCCGCTAGTGACCGTGCGATTCCTCAACATCCTTATCGTCCCTGAAGTGCTAGCCATTAGTTACGTCGCGTGATAAGCCGAGTATCGCCCGTCCCTACGTCGCAAATACGAAAAAGAACCCCTTACTTCGACCTGATTTTTCTAACAAAATGCACAGACAAAAAAGGCTAAACGTTCGACTTTCACGACTCACCGTCACTATGCAGGTCAACTTTGGTTATCGTGGGTTCCGTTTATCTACCCTATTTTGGTCTTATCTTGAATCTGTGGCTGTACTCACTTCCCCGTCACTATCACTCCGTACGACGTCGCTCTCTGTACTCGACCTATGCATTTAAGTTGGTTTGTCCTTTGTTCTACATGCTCCAAATCATTGATCTTATACACGGGATGCTTAGAAAGTACGGCAAGTAACCCCTAGAATTAATTTGAACCTGTACCAACTCCACTTTCTCGAGATTTAATTATGACCTTTCCGACAACTTACGCTACACCGTCGGCTAAAAATTATACAAGGTCGACAGTTCATTACACGATGAAACATCTAAAACGCTAACTTTTGGTAACTCCGAGCACCCAACTTCTTACCGCAGATAAAAACAACTCGCTTAACGCTAACAAACACATAATTATCAAGAACAAACATTCATCCCTTCAACAGATTCTTCACGTAGCTTCTAACCCGAACTGTTAGTCGCTGGTGAGCTCGTGAAGTTTCTCTGTCGATCAAACTGTTGAAGACGCTAAGAAGACGCTGCTACTATTATGACTTTAAATGCTCAATAAATGACTCAAAAAAACCATTACTTCGTCCAACAGAGTTCATCGTAGCTTCTACTCCAACACATTAACGTGTATTGAGGAGCTGTTGATCGTCTCTGAAGACTTTAATGGCAAGGTATCCGGAGATCTTAGTCGTGTCCCCTTAGTCGGAGCCATAATGTAGATGCATTTTACTACAAACTACATCCAAAGGATAGAAATGTACGACTCTTCTCAAACGAAAGTAAACACTCAACCATGAACACAAGATATACGTGGTTCGGTATGATTACCTACGTCCACGGGGGTGAAATGATGAATCTTATTACTTCACGGTGTTACAAAGGTGTTGCTCTTAGTGGGATTTCCTTACAAGATGAACTTACTTCTCATTCACTTCTTTCTAATGCTAACTCGGGTTTATCTCTCCTTTCTCTCCCAAAAATTACAACCTGCCTCTCTAGAATACAAGTCCCGCTATTTATAGGAGAAAGTTTATACAACGAAGTTAGAATATTGACCATGTTACATATAATTAGCTGTTCTGTGATCGGGCCGACTCACGTCGTCTTGTGCGATCGATGCATCTTGGCTCCTCGCATGTATTTCGTTCGAGCCAATCTCTTATGGTCCTCTGTTGACGCGATGTCGGCTGTCTCTATAGTCGCCCTTATGATCAGCCGAGGTGTTCCACACTTTCTTGCCTGTTTGACTGTAGCTCCTCGTTTGTCCCGTCCCGCCTTATCTTGTCAGCTTTATCAGAAGTCTGGGTCAAGTCTTGTCCAACATTATTACGCGCGATCCACGTGGCTTCCTTAAATCTCGCGCACTCTTTAATCTTTGCTCTATACTTCGCGTTTCTTTGTATTTGGGTGCACTGGGTCTAGGATGTTGCCACCTGGATCTGTAGATAATTTACACCTACAACAACATATACCCATGATTGGAAATCACGTGCTTGAAGAAAATCTCGCATAGCAATATTCTACCATAAGTAATTAGAGCCATCGAAGATTGGTGGTACGTTAATTGAGATAGCACCTCTGTCCATAGAGTCAGATCGCTAAAAACACAGAATTTTAAGGTCTTGAACGTGTTTGCCTGCTCTGATACCAATTGAAAAAGCGGGGGTATAAAAACAACACCCAATATTTCGATTAGCAATCTGTATGGACAAACTCCAAGTTACTTTACTAGAGAATCAATTAGACAGTCATACTCAATCTAGATAAAAATATCTCAAGGAGTTATTATCTCAATCTCTCAATTTGATTTACTCAAGCATATACAATCCGCGAGTCTTAATCAAAGAGAGATAACTTGGATGGTACCAAATACCAATATCCAAGTGTCAATCAATTTAAATCAACAACCAATAAGGTCGGACATTCTCATTGATTGAACGACGCACAACCTGTATTATTTCAATTATATAACAAAATATAATACGAAAAAGAAATAACACAGATACCCGAATTTTGTTAACGAGGAAACCGCAAATGCAGAAAAACCCTGGGACCTAGTCCAGATTAAACATACATTGTATTAAGCCGCTACAGACATTAGCCTACTCCAAGCTAACTTCGGTCTGGACTGTAGTTGAACCCCAACCAATCTCACACTGATCCAAGGTATAGTTATTCTCCTACGTATCTGATCCTAGCAGGATACGATGCACTTGATTCCCTTAGTTTATCTCACCCACAACCAAGAGTTTCTATGACCCAAAGTCGAAGACTTTAATAAAAAAATTTGTCTCACACAGAAAAGTCTACAAGGATAGATAAATTCGTCTCCCACGAATAAACCTATGAGTTTTGTTCCGTATTTTGATAAATCAAGGTGAACAGGAACCAATTGTTAAAACCGGACTTATATTCCCGAAGAACAACTCAGCTTTATCAATCACCTCATAATAAACTTAATCAACGAAGCGAAGAAGATTATTGAGGAATCACAAACGATGAGACGAAGTGTTTGTGACTACTTTTATATCTTGCCTATCGGAGATAAAAATCTCAATCCAATTATTACAATTGCACTCGTATGATAGAAGATGCAAGATCAGATCACATAACTACGATAAATGTAGTATCGGTCTGGCTTCAGAATCCCAATGAAGTCTTTAAGTCGTTAACCTGTTTTTAGAAGAAGAACACCAAAGGTTAAAGGAGAATCGACTCTAGGTTAGCAAACTAGTATCACATAGAATGTGTGGGGATTTTTTTTACAGAATGTGTGGGGATTAGGTTTCTCAGTTGCTAGAGTTCTCCCTTGTATTGTATTTCAAATCAGGGTTTGCAATCAATGTTAGCTTAGTAACAAAGCATTCAATATTCACTGTTAGATGAAAACCTGATTAGATACAAGCTAATATTTATCAACCGTTAGATCGAAAACATAACTTGTTATACACACATGTACTGCACATTTGTAGGCTTATGAAAACCGTACCCAAACTTGTACATTAGTTGGTTCAACACTAGTTAGCCAAATGATAACTTTCAAATCAACCATATTCTTCTTCACCATAACTAGTCCAAATGACTCAAATGAACTAGTTAAAGAGTTATTCAATTGCTTAGATCTTTATGTACTACACAAGACACAATTGAAGCAAAAACAATGTGATTCACTCGAATCGATTCATGAACTATAAAGCCACGGTTTGCAATAGCATTCCTTATTTATTAAGATAAGTTCACAAACATCATTTTTAGACATAACCTACTCAAGTTCGCGGACTGGGTTCGCGGACTTAAGTTCCTAGATGGAGTTCACAAACTCCAGCAGAAATTCTCGGTCGAGAACTTCCGCCATTTTGCGGACTGGGTTCGCGGACTGAATCTCACGCACTTCTCCAGTTTCACTTGATCAACAAAGTTCATAAACTTCGGTTCAAGCACTAAGGACTTATACATATATGTGTTTCCACAACAATGCTTATATCCTCCAATGGTTATATTGTCTAAACTCTCATTTTAATCATTGAAACATTCTCAGAAGGCGCTATATAGTTGTTATTCACAAACTATTTTTTGTCAGAGCAATTTCCAAAATGATTAAAACATAACATAACTTTCGTCAATATGTAAAGATTAACTTGGCTAAAGTGAAAGATTTACCAACTCATATTTCGAGAAATAGATAAGCGAGATATACTCATCTCAAAATATCATATGTGTATATTCTTAGTCTATATAATAATATGACTTTTGTCTCAAGATAGGAGATAAAATAGATAGACTTTTGAGTGATAGATAATTTCAAGTCTCCACATACCTTTTAGTCGATGAAGATCCACTAGTTCCTTGAGTAGTCCTTCGTCTTGTATGATGATCTCCATGGAGTTATTGAGCTCAACTAAACTGTCTATCCTAGTCCGAGACCTTAGTAATAGTATACTAGAAATCAAAGACTTTATAGTTTTGATCACTAATATTGACAAACATGCGAGTTCGACCGAGCAATGTTCTAACACTAATGAGCTCCTTTCAGCACTTGAACATGAAAAACTCGTAACTACCATGTATGAAAATCTTGGTAAGGAGCATGATTTTTAGAAAGAAAATCTCTCTCAACAAGTACTATGTTTCGAAGAAAGAGTAAGTGCTGAACTTTATCGGGCAGAAAATTCTGAGAAAGAAAGGTATATGAGTCTTAAAAAGATTCATCTCTTGGAAGAATAACTTGCTGACTCTAGTGCAAGATCCAATTCTCAACAAGAGTTCTTCAAAGAGAAATTTAATACTTTTCTATCCCATATAATGCACTTAGAAGATAATCTTAATGATTCTCTTGATAATAAAAAATCATTAGAAGAAGAAATCTCTAAGTTAAAAAAACTTAATGATAGCAAAAACCATTTATCTTCTTTGTTGGAAATAGGAAGAACTCATGGTGATACATGTGGTTTGGGATATGAAGGATGTGATACTTAAATTTAACAAAATGATAAAATTTGTCAAATCTTCTAGTCTCTCTACACAAACGGATGTCTCTAATGTCAATGATACTCATTGTAGTTGTGTAGAAACTAACGATGACAAACCAACAATTGATGATCAATTAAACCAGGAACTAAAGAAAAGCTCTTTTGCAAATGAGAAGAAATCAAAGCCTCCAAAAGTGAAAAAAGGAAAGGGTCGTCACAAGAATATCCACAGAAAGGTAACAACAAAAATTATAACTTTTATAGTACTAAATATTGTTATTATTGTGGTAATAAAGATCATTTGCAAAGAAAATGTAAGGTTCGCATGATGCAAAATTCTCTTCGTTTTGTATCAAAGGAATTGGCAAAAGCTTCGTTTCATACGAAGGACTTTGATTCATGTTTCTCAACAAACATACAAACGAACTATTTCTCTAGTCCATGGTCTGTTAATTATGTTATAAAGTCACTTAAAAAGGGGTACAAGAAAAGTTACTTTAAAAGAGCAATATCTGCTGATCATCCTTTAAAATGAGCAAATTCAGAAATAATTTTTAAATGTGATGATATATCATATCTTAAGAAATGGAAGAGGAAGAGGAAAAACAGTAAAAAATAATGCATAGTTACTTAAAGATAAATTTCTTCTTACCCAAACACTATTTTGTGTTTTAGAGTTTTGTTTGAACAATATGGGTAATTCTAATTGTTCCCACTTAATAAATATTTCCCAAAAATCTACAATTAATTCGAATAAAAAGTTTCTTTTTATAAGAGGTCAAAGTCTTATAAGAATCCAACTCATGTTCGGATCTTTCATGATTTCCTTGGAAGAACTATGAAAGACCTAAAAAAATGATATATCAAAACTGATATACTCTTGTAGATTTCAAGATCTTTTGACTAGAAAACTTCATAGAATTATTTTCACAAAGAATGATAAGGTTTACATCGAATTGTTAGAGAATACTATGTCAACAAGTAGAAGGAATTCTTGATACCTCTAACAAGGGAAGATTTGAACTCTGTTCTGAATTATGCTTGTTCCAGATTATGCCCACCTATATGTAAGTTAGGGCAACTAGTCTTTGTGAAATGGTTCTTAAATTAATTGGAAGAAAATAGCTCTTGAAAGAACTATCCTAAATTGCCCACGATGAAATCATTTTTCATATTGTCTGCTGGGCATCCTATAGAGATTTTTATGCTCTTCAAATGGTTAGATATCACTCTGCAAATCAGGAATTGTTTGAAGAAAATCTTAATAAAATCATAGAAACTGAGAAAAACAAAGATGAATAGACTAAAGATCTAAATAGACATCAATGTATTGATTTATTTCGATATTTTTGTATAAGGTCTATTTTGAATAAAGCTATCAATATAGTTTCCGATTACATAGCCTACGAATGAATGTCTATATTTTTTCTATGTGATTTTGGTTTATGAGATATCTGCTTTCAGATTTTATTAACCTTAATATTCGATCTCATATGATGTAGCCTTTATGATTTGTGTGGCTTTTTGATTTAGCGGGATTAAGTTCTAGCCCATGTTGGTAGGCTTTATCAAAGTATCATAAGGTGTTTCGATTGAAACTCATATGTGAAAATTTACAATATGTTGAATCAATTTATGTTTACATGAGTTGTGTTTAGCATAACATATGTGTTTCGAGTTTTCAACTTTTGCTGTTGGCACTCATTAGTTAAAACCGATTCAACCTTTCTCTGGTCAAGGTTTCTTTTGTTATTGTTCTTTCATTCTTGCGATAGGATGACAACACACTGGAGAGAGTTATTATTTGAACTTGCGCTTAATGATATATCTTCCTGGGGAGAAGTGGCTGCGGAAATTGAGGTGACGATTTTTATTTTTTAGTTAATCATTTTGTTGTTTAAGAAAAGCCTGTTTTTATTGTTTATATTTTACCTTTGCTTAACAAAATTTCGGTACAATTGATATGTTCCATTATTATGTATGGATTATTTATGTGATTCAATTATTTCCGGTTAAGAAAAACTGTGTCAATTTATTTGGCTTATGGTTTGGTATCTTTTGTTAGAGCACTGCTCGGTCTAACTCGCAAGCGTTACAATCTCAAGCTTGTTGTCAAGTTTAGTTTCCAAAACTATAAGTCTTGATTTCTAGTCTACTTATAACTAAGTCTCGGATTAAGATAGAAAGTGTATTTGAGTTTTAGACTTCACGGCATTCATTGATTGAAGACGAAGAACTACTAAGGGGAGCTTGTATAACTTCATCAACAAAAGGTATATGGAGTCTTGAACTCATATATCACACAAAAGTCTATCTACTCTATCTCCTATTTAAGAAAAAAGTCGTATATCTATAAAGACTTCGATTATACACATTTGATATTTAGAGTTAAGTTTAACTCTCTTATATATTTCTTGAAATATGTGTTGGTAAGCTTTCTCTTTAACCAAGTTCATCTTATATTGTTAACGAAAGTCAAAAGATGATCATGTGAAAATTGCCTGGTAATATCTTACATGATTTGTGTGAGACAGTCATTTGATTTAGACTCAAAATGTTTCGTATTGATCATTCGATCACTTGACAATTTCTTCGAGGCTAATATTTTCTGTGAGACGGCTATTATCGTCTTCTAAGAATGTTTCAATGATTGAAATAGGAGTTTAGAACAGATAACCATGATTGGATATAGCACAGTATGCATACTTGTATGCTAATTGTTACAAGATATTCCAAGTTCTGGAACCATAGTATGCATACCTGTATGCGTACTGGTTGGTTTAGAAAGTCCGGGAAATCAGTATGCATACCGGCTGCGTATTGGCGTGAGTTTCAAGTTCCGGAATTTAACTGAGGTTAGATGGTATGCATACCCATTCACATACCGGTGAACCCAAACTTGGTCAGGCAACTTAGGTATGCGTACATGTTCGCATACTTGAGAAGGTTATGTTGTAAAATCGATTTTTTCATTAACTAATACATTTATATAATAAAGAATGCAATCTTTTGCAAACCATGGCTATAATATTTATGAATTAATTCGAGTGAATCAAAATCGATTTTGCTTCAATTGTGTCATGTATACTTCTATGACAATATAAACAATTGAACAACTCTAGAACTAGTTTCATTTGAACTAGTTACGGTTAAGATGAATAAGGTTGATATGAAAGTGTTCATATGGATAACTTCGGTTAACTATTGTTGAGCCAACAAGGTTCATACGTTTAGGTATGGTTACCCATATCTAAATGAAGTCACTTTTCATTTGTGTGTAACAAGCTAAGTTCGATCTAACGGTTGAAAGATAATAGCTTGAGTCTAATCAGGTTTTCATCTAACGGTGAATATTGAATGCTTTGTTACCAAGGTAACATTGATTTCAAACCCTGATTTGAAGACTATATAAGGAAGAACTCTAGCAACTAGGAAATATAATCCCCACACCTCATGTGTGATACTAGTTACGACTAGAGTAGATTCTCCTTTAACCTAGGTTTTTCTACAACCATTATAGTTTAACGACTTAAAGACTTCATTGGATTCTGAATCCATACCCAACTATTTTCTCTATAGTTGCATTTTTTGATCTTACTTTGTTTTATCATATTGAGTACTATCTTCTCTAAGATTTAATCTCCGATAGGTAAGATAAAAAGTAATCACGAAGCTTTTCGTCTCATTCTTTGTGATTCCATAATATTTTGTTCCGCTTCCATATGGTTAAGATTATTGTGAGGTGATTGATAATACTAGGCTATTCTTCGGGAATATAAATCTGATGTATCAATTGGTTCCTGTTCACCTTGATTTATCAAAAGACGGAACAAAAACTAGTAAGTATTTCTGTGGGAGACAGATTTATCTATTTAATAGACTTTTATGTATGAGAAAAGTTTGTTTATCAAGTCTTCGACTTTGGGTCGTAGCAACTCTTAGTTATGGGTGAGATCAGCTAAGGGAATCAAGTGTGTAGAGTCCTGCTGGGATTCAGTGGTATAAGGAATGCGACTGTACCTTAATTAGTGTAAGATTGTTTAGGGCTCAACTACATTCCAGTCTGAAGTTAGCTTGTAGTAGGTTAGGGTCTGCAGCACCTTTTTACAATGTGGTGTTAAAATCTGTCCCTAGGTCCGGGGTTTTTCTGCATTTGTGGTTTCCTCGTTAACAAAATTTCTGGTGTCTGTGTTATTTCTTTTCCGCATTATATTTGTTTATATAATTGAAATATCACAGGTTGTGCGTAGTTCAATCAATTGGTAAATACAACCTTTGGATGTTGATTGAAATTGATTGACACTTAAACATTGGTCTTTGGCCATTCAAGTTGTTTCTCATAATAATCAGGCTCGCGGATTTCTATCTGTATTTGTTGATTACATTGAGAAACAAAGATATCACTCTTGGATGTATTTTCCTTGATTGAGTTTGACTATCTAGTTAATTCTCTTGGAAAAATATTGAAGTTAGTTCATACAGATTGCCTAAACGAAATATTGGGTGTGGTTGTTAGACCCACACTTTCTTAATTGGTATCAAAGCAGGCAAACACGTTTAAGACCTTATAAGTCTGTGTTTGTAGAATTTTAACTATATGGACAGAAGTACTATCCCTGTAAACGTACCACCAGATCCAGGGATTTATGAGTTTTCTTCCATGACTGATTTGATAAAATATGTAGAAAAAACTCTATCTAAACCTCTACCAGGTTTAAAATCCCTTGAAGTGTTCTCAGGGCTTCAAAAGAAACTTGAAAGTTTATCTCTTGATGTTGAGTCATATCTCCAGAAAGAATAAGACTCTCTTGATAAACTAAATCAAGTTATGATGAATAATCTTCATGTTGAGATTGATATTGATCTTATTTTTAGTGTGTAGTTTGTATGCGTGTCGTAACCACAACAAATTAATTAATACTTTACTACCTAATTAACAAGTAATATAGGGTAGTCAAGATCGATCCCATGAGGAGCACGAGATTCTAGTTGTAAAATTGTCACACAAAGGGGGGTTGAATTGTCACAAAAAATAAATAAAGTAATTAAAAATATAAAGGAAATCAAAAAGAGAGACTAGATCAAGGAATCCTTCTTCGCTGCAAAACAATGATTAAATTTTGTTCTTTTCCACTTCTTATTAGCCACAAATTATCACCAACCGTAGGTATAGAAGCTAGATCAGTGCTAACCCCAAAATCCCTTATATCACCGGATACGGAAGTTCTCGACTACCGGATTCTATTCACCAAACCACCTAGTAGTAGATCACTCAAGATGTAATTTAGTTAAACGCATTAAGATTTATGAATTTATTAGGTTGATATTAGTAGTTAGACTCTTAGATCAAGGTCCACTTGCTAACGTTGTTTTTACACACAATTGCTCCACGGAATCCCTCCGCAAGGTCTCGTGTTTGCTACTTATGTAAAGAGTCAAGAAACGATTACTTATCCCCTAACTTTCACTAGCTATAGATCAAATTAACAAATCAATTTAGTTGCGCACCTAAACAATCTATCAATCAACCATGAATGTATAAACATTCCTATTAGTAAAAACAAACGATAATCATGTGAAAACTTCAAAGTAGATTTGAAACAAAACTCAAAACATGTAGGAATTCATCCTCAATCAATTTAGTTACTCATGCTAAGGAGTTCACACAATAATAATAAAGAAAAGAAAAGTGTTATGTGTGTAAAAGTGTATCAATGTGTATGGAAGTGTGTATAGAAAAGTAGAGCACTTCTCTATTTATAGGCTTCAATGTTCTCCATATCTTCCAAGGAATAGAATCCCTTTCCTTTAGCACTTCAATTTCCAAATCCAAGCCTTTCTCAAATCTTCCATCTCCTCTTTCCAAATCCAAGCCGAATTCTTCATTTAATTCCAAGTCCAACTCTTCACATCCCATGAGAGAAATATACACAAAATTATGCAACTTTTGCTCACCGGAAAACTGGGGTTTTGGCCGGAAATAGGCCGGAATCCATCGCCGTCGTCTACCTGAAAATTCTCCCCCGGTCAAGGTATATTCCGTTGGTCAACCGTTAAGACTAACAGTCAAAGAGGTCAACCGTCAGTCAAACTGTTAGTCAAAGGTCAAAGGGAGGGGAAATCAGACACCGAGTAAGCACACTCAGCTGTCTAACTCTGTCTTACTGTCTAAGTTGGATCGCTCGGATCGATCATCAGACTCATCTGGATCAGTCCCGTCAGCTACCGAGTTAACTCGCCGGAGCCAAAATCTGGCCGAGTTCCGTTTAATTATAGGACTTTCCAGGCCAACTTCAGGCCTTTTTCTTCACCTGTTACACACCTAAACATTCATCTATTCAATTCATTCATTCCATTGTGCAGCAGCAACACAGTTCAGCATCTCATTCCAACATTTCCTGTAACAGCAGCACCACCAGTATCTAACATATTCAAACAACAGAAGCAGCCCCATCAAACCCATTCTTGGTATACTTCTGACTTAGCCATTGCAGCTCCAATTGAATCAGCAACAATAATCTTTCATCTTCTTCTGTTACCGGCATCAACAACCCATCAATCAATCGAATCGAGCTCAAACCCAACTCCATATCTAATTCATCCACAGAACCCTAAAATAACCGTAAACCCATCTCAGATTTGTTACTTTGTCTCTCAAAATATTCTCATCTCATCACAGTAGAATAACTCAAACCCAGAGTTTGTCTTCTCAATTTAACAGCAGCATCTTCTATGGATCTAAATTCACAGAACCAACAGTAGTGATAGGTGTAGAATACACCTAATTTACTATCTAAGAGTTTATGCTTTCTTTGCTATTTTTTCTAGTAAATTATGTATTTTACGCGTGTTTTTGAGTTATTAGGTACTTTGGAGTCGCACGGACGAAAAGAAGGAGAAAACACCAAAATTGGGCAAAAATGGCAAATTTGTCATTTCACGGAGTAAACACTATCTGGAGCCCATCTATGGTTAAGGGTCTCTCATTCAGGGTACCTCTTATCACTCAGCAATGGATGTTACTATCACTGGATAGCCCTTATCCAAAGGAAGGTTGGCTGTTTTTTTTTGTTAAGTCCGTTGAAGGTTGGCTGTAGCACCCAGTCAATGGGTGGTTTTAATGATGGGTGTCTGAATCCATCCAACCCATATACCCACACCCGTGGGGCGAACCCGAATCCGGACCCAACTCAATTATTCTAAACCCTAGCATCGAGATATTCTCATTCAGTTGAATCTAAAATTGAGAAACTAATCAGGCAGCGGCTGCTGCCATTACTACTGTGATTAGATCGAGAAAACAAAATCAAGAAATTCAGAGATTTAGGAGTGAAGCTGTTAAGCGGATAGAGTTGGGGGTGGTATTGATTAGAGAAATGATGTTGCGATGAAGACTGGGTTCAAATTGAAGGGTTTCTGGAATTGAAAGCAAGAAGGAAGAAGTTGCTGAGATGTTGACGTTGTTGGTGTTAACAGACGATGGTGGCGTTCGTAGAGATGATGTTGTTGATTCGAGACAAATTGAGCAGAAAATGAAGATGGTTCTAAGGTAGATCGAGAGAAGATCTTTGAAACCGATGCTTCAGAGTTAATGAGAATGAATGTGATATTTGGAAGATGGGTTTGTGGTAGTTGCCGAAAAGGAAGATTCGAATTGCAATTTGGGATGGGTTTTGTCCAGAGAACAAAGTTGATCCAGATCTGGAAATGGTGGTTCTGGTATTGATGGCTGTTGTTGAATTGGAGTTGAAGTTGGAGCTCTGGTGAAAGGGTTTGAATGGATAAAGATAGCTGTTGGTGTGTAAACCCAGAATGGTTGTGTGTGGATTCATTGAAGTGGTGGTGTGCTTTCACAGGGAAGAACAGATGAAGGTCAAGACAAGGTGAATGTATGAGAAGGAGGTTACAGGTAATGGCATTGGGTTTGCTGAGCCACAGGACTATTATTGCAGCTGATTGTGAATGAATGGAAGTGCTAAACTAGATGTATGCCTAGGCCTTGAGTTGCATCTGCGCAACTTAATGGAATTGGGAAGAGCTAAAATTGGAAGAATAGTGAGCTGCAGGTGATGGGATTGGCAGGTTTGAGAACTCAAATTGCAGGAGCTAGTGTAGATGGATTGTAGGAGGTGGTGACTGCGAGCAAGGAGTGAAGCTGGTGTTTTCAATTCTGAGAAGGTGAACAATGATGCAGCTGGAGCTTAAAGCAGCTGGAATGGAGACCAGGTGATGCTATGGTATTGAGTAGCAGAGGAATATAAATGGCCTTGAGGTGTTTGAACTGAACTCATTTGGTGAGAATGTAATGACAGCATTGGTGAACTCAGGAAGGTGGTATGAGGAGCTTGAGCTGCAGAATATGGCATTGGGTGAGTTGAGAGTACTGCAGCTGAGCTGAACTATTGCTGCAATAGAATGGACATGGAGGAAAGACAGGTTGCTGTGGTTGAGAAGCAAATACAAGATGATGCTGATGAATGTACTGAGTAGATGTATGCCTAGGAATTGAAGAATAGAACGGCCTGAAATGGCCTGGGAAATGTCCAGAAAACAGACAGAACTCTGGCCAAATTTCTTCTCCAGCGAGTCCGATGACCGGTCCGGCGATCCAACTCAGATGATTAAGACTGCTGACTCGATAGCTGACTTGACTTTCTCCTTTGACTTTGACTAACAATTGACCTATTTGACCGTTAGTCATAACTATTGACTGACAGAATATTCCTTACAAGGGGAGAATTTTCAGGTGCCGGCGGCGACAAATTCCGGCCAACTTCCGGCCAAAACAGAGTTTTCCGGTGAGCAAAAATGCAGAATTTTGTGTGGACTTCTCTCATGTGTGTGAAGACTTAGAAGTGGGAATTGGATGAAAACTTGGAAGTTTTGGAGAATTGGACTAGAATTTGGAATATGGCTCAATTTGGGAAAGTGGTGTTCTTTTGGAGTGAGGATTCTTTTCCTACAAAGATATGGAGAGTATTGAAGCCTATAAATAGAGGAGTTCTCTACAACTTTTTATACACACATCTACTTTGGAGAAGGAGTTAAAGTGCACAAGGATTGGAGGAAGGAGCAACCATCATCTTTGCAATAAGTTTTTCTTTCTTCATTTATTATTATTATTGTGTGAACTCCAAATTATGAGTAGCTAATTTTCTTATTGATTGAGGATGAATTCCTAGTTCTTAATATTTGATTTGAGTTTTGTTTCAATTCTACTTTGAAGTTTTTCATATGATTATCGATTGTTTTTACTAATATTAGTGTTTATGTTTGATTGATAGGTCGTTTGGGTGGCCAACTAAATTGATTTGTTAATTAATCTAAAGCTAGTGAAAGTTAGGGGATAAGTAATCGTTTCTTGACTATTTACATAAGTAGAAAACACAAGACCTTGCGGATGGATTCCGTGGAGCAATTGTGTGTGAAAGCAACATTAGCAAGTGGACCTTGATCTAAGAGTTTAACTACTAATATCAACCTAATAAATTCATGAATCTTAATGCGTTTAACTAAATTACATCTTGGGTGATCTACTACTAGGTGGTTTGGTGAATAGAATCCGGTAGGCGAGAACTTCTGTATCCGGTGAAATTAGGGATTTTGGGGTTAGCACTGATCTAGCTGCTATACCTACGGTTGGTGATAATCTATGACTAAGAACAAGTGGAAAAGAACATAACTTTAATCATTGTTTTGCAGCGAAGAAGGATTCCTTGATCTATTTTCTCTCATTGATTTCAACGTACACTTTTAATTACTTTGTTTAATTCTTTTGCTTTATAAATTTTACAACCAATACCCCTCTTTTTTGTGACAATTTTACAACTAGAATCTCTTGCTCCTCGTGGGATCGACCTTGACTACCCTATATTACTCTTTAATTAGGTAGTAAAGTATTAATTAATTTGTTGTGGTTACGACACGCGTACAAATTTTGGAGCCATTTCCGGGGAGCAACGGGCGATTTTAGTTGTTTTTATTTTTCTTTTTGCTTTATTCTTGCTTTGTTAGATTCTATACCGTATCTAACTTAGTTTTGTGAACCTTTCTGTAGGTACTATATCTTTGGTGAATGCTTCAAGGGGGAAGACCGAGTCCGATTAGAATACGTCTTCGATCCGGAACTCAACTAAGAGACTTCATTCGAGCGGTTAACACTCCGCTTCCTCGTTCTACATCAAGTGAATTCGCATATTCGGATATTGAAGAAGAGGCAATGGGTGATCGTACACTCAAGGACCTAGCTTCTCACAAGCTCGATACACAACAATGGTGTATCCAAACTAACTCAACTTTCGAGATCAAGCCAGGGTTGATTAGAGAATTACCAAAGTTCCATGGCATGGTGAATGAAGAACCGAACAAACATCTTATGGACTTCAACACCATAGTCATGGCCATGCTTCCACCAAATACTAATGCGGATGGAGCAATGTTGAAAGCATTTCCGTTCTCTTTGGCGGGCAATGCTAAGGAATGGTTATACTATTTGCCTTCCGGAAGTATCACAACATGGAATGGGATGAAGAAACTTTTCCTCGAGAGATATTTTCCCGCATCAAAGGCTACTCAAATTCGCAAAGAAATTTGTGGGATCAAGCAACATGTGGGAGAGTCATTATATGAATGTTGGGATCGATACAGGAGATTGGTGGCAAGTTGTCCACACCATCAATTTAGTGACGCCATGATAATCCAATACTTATATGAAGGTCTCCAAACAAGTGATAGATATCTTCTTGACGCCGTCGGTGGTGGTGCACTAGTGAACAAGACGGTGGCCGAAGCTACCGAGTTGATTGAAAGTATGGCGGCAAACTCGCAACAATTCTATGCAAGAGGTAATTCAATGGTTAAGTTAGTGCATGAGGTTAGTGACTCGTCTTCACAATCCGATCAACGGTTAAACAACATAGAGAGGGTAGTGCAACGATTGGCCGCGGTAATTATTCCGGATGATGAAACCGAACAAGCAAATGCTTTATATCCAAATCCAAGGCCAAGGTACGATCCATATTCAAATACTTACAATCCCGGTTGGAAGGATCATCCCAACTTTAGCTATGCAAACAAGCAAGCGGCGGCTCCTAATCCATATGCGCAACAAGGTGGTTTCCAACAATCACGTTTCCAACCTTAACAAGTCAAGGAGCAAGATTCTTCGAATAATGACAAGTTGAATGTGATAATGCAAAGCATGCAAGGTCTCACTTCTATGTTACAACAAACCCAACAAAAGACCGATTCGGAAATCAAGGACTTACAAACTCAAATGGGACAATTGGCGACCGATATGAACTTAATGAAAGCTCAAGCATCCACAAAGCTTCCTTCGCAACCCATTGTGAATCCAAGAGAGAATGTTAATGCGGTTACCTTAAGAAGTGGAAGACAAGTGGAGAGTCCAACTCATCATGAAGAAGCTAGTGAAGAGGTAGTCAAAGACAAGGAGGATGCCGTACCAAAGGATAATTCAACACCAACCACCCAATCCAAGGAACCGGTTCCTACTTTCACTACTCCACCTCCTTTTCCTAGTCGTTTTGCTAAGTCCAAGAAGGAAGCTCAAGATAAGGCACTCATGGATATCTTCAAGAAGATAGAGATCAACATTCCATTCATAGAGGCCATAAGGACAATGCCAAGGTATGCTAAGTTCATGAAGGAATTATGCACAAAGAAGGATAGGTTGCTTGATAATGAAATTACTAAAGTTGGCGAGAGTGCGTCGTCTATGCTTTTGAAGAAGATGCCTACAAAGTGCACGGATCCCGGTGGTTTCACGGTTCCAATTACTATTGGTAAGAAACGGTTTGAACATGCTTTACTTGATTTGGGAGCTTCCATTAGTGTGATGTCGGCCGATATTTATGACTCCTTGAATCTTGGACCGTTGAAAGAGACAAGAGTTATTATCCAACTAGCAAACAAGTCTAACATATATGCAAAGGGACTTGTAGAAGACGTTCTTGTGCAAGTGAATGAGTTAATTTTTCCGGTGGATTTCTTTGTGGTGGATATGGACAACAATGAGAATCGTTCGTCTACTTCTCTACTTCTTGGGAGGCCATTTATGAAGACCGCAAAGACGAAGATTGATGTTGACAAGGGTACACTCACTATGGAATTCGACAAGGAAGTAATACACTTCAACATATTTGAAGACATGCGCTACCCAAGTGATGTGCATTCCGCTTACTCCATTGATGTGGTTGGTTCATTAGCACAACAAATGGTAGAATTGAATCGAGAGGATGAACTTGATGTGGTGTTGCAAAAGAGCATTGAATTGGACGGCCACGGCGTGTCTAACTTGGATGTTGAAATTTCCACGGAATTGGTGGAGACATGTGGTGCCTTGACGGCATTACAAAAAGATAAGGGTAATGTTTCCTATATATCTTTACCCGTGAATGATGAATTACTTGTACCATCTATTGTGAAGGCGCCTAAACTAGAATTGAAGCCACTTCCGGATCACTTGAAGTATGCATTTTTGGGAGATGGAGATGAGCTTCCGGTGATTATTTCAAAGAACCTCACACCGGTACAAGAAGACCGTTTGCTTAGAGTCTTGAAAGAGCACAAAACGGCTATTGGTTGGACAATTGCGGATATCAAGGGCACTAGTCCATCCATATGCATGCATAGGATTCTAATGGAAGAGAACGTGAAGCCGGTACGTGATGCTCAACGTAGGCTTAATCCTCCCATGATGGAGGTTGTGAAGAAAGAGATACTTAAATTGCTAAGTGCGGGGGTGATCTACCCAATTTCCGATAGCAAGTGGGATAGTCCGGTACAAGTTGTGCCAAAGAAGTCCGGTGTTACGGTTGTTCGAAATCAAGACGATGAACTTGTTCCTACAAGAGTTCAAACCGGTTGGAGAGTGTGCATTGATTATAGAAAGCTTAATTCCGCAACCCGAAAGGATCACTTTCCTTTACCTTTCATTGATCAAATGTTGGAGCGGTTAGCGGGGCATTCTTATTATTGCTTCTTGGATGGTTATTCGGGATACAATCAACTTGTTATTGCACCGGAGGACCAAGAGAAGACCACTTTTACTTGTCCTTTTGGAACGTTTGCGTATAGATGGATGCCGTTTGGTCTTTGCAATGCACCGGCTACTTTCCAAAGATGCATGGTAAGTATATTCTCGGATTACGTGGAGCGCATTATTGAGGTATTTATGGACGACTTTAGTGTTTATGGCAATTATTTTGATATTTGTTTAGACAACCTTGAACTAGTTCTTAAACGATGCATAGACACTAACCTTGTTCTTAATTGGGAGAAATGTCATTTTATGGTAACCCATGGCATAGTACTTGGTCACATTGTGTCCTCTCGAGGGCTCGAAGTGGACAAGTCAAAGATAGATTTAATAAGAAACTTACAATATCCCACTTCGGCGAGGGAAGTTCGTTCATTTCTTGGTCATGCATGTTTCTATAGGCGGTTTATCAAGGATTTCTCCAAAATCTCCATGCCGATGTGAAAGTTACTACAAAAGGAGGTACCTTTTGACTTCAACAAGGAATGCAGGGATGCTTTTGACAAATTGAAAGCAATGTTGACAAGTGCGCCGATTATCAAGTCACCGGATTGGAATCTTCCATTTGAACTAATGTGTGATGCTAGTGATTATGCGGTTGGAGCCGTTTTGGGTCAAAGAGTGGACAAGTTGTCCCATGTTATCTATTATGCATCTAGGACCCTTAATGATGCACAAATCAACTATTCTACCACGGAAAAGGAGTTATTGGCTATTGTGTTTGCATTAGAAAAGTTCCGCTCATACTTGGTGGGTACAAAGGTTATTGTGTATTCCGATCATGCGGCACTTAGATACTTAATAAAAAAGAAAGAAGCTAAGCCAAGACTAATCCAGTGGATCCTACTACTACAAGAGTTTGACATAGAAATTCGAGATAAGAAAGGTGTGGAGAATACCGTTGCGGATCATCTTAGTAGACTTGTTATGTCTCAAGAAGAACTTCCATTACAAGACCGCTTTCCGGACGAACAACTTTTCTCCTTGGAAGAATCAACACCTTGTTATGCGAATATAGTGAATTATTTGGTGACTAGGAAGGTACCTAGCACAATGTCCAACTTACAAAAGATGAAGCTTAAGAAGATAGCGAAGCAATATGTGTGGGATGAACCATACTTATGGAAATATGGCGTTGATCAAATCATACGAAGGTGCGTACCTAACTCCTTTTTTTTTTGTTAAGTCCGTAAATATATTGATGAATAACAAAAGGAAGCAACAAAAACGATTAGGGGATAGAACCCCTAAAGAGAGTACACACTAAAATAAAACACTATTTTAATCTAAAATAAGATACATTATTATATTCCAACGTTCTTAAGAAGTAAGGTCTTTCGTCATAAGTCAAACCCTTCCATTCGAAGGAGGCAACCTCTCTTAGCCATCTTGTCTGCCGAGAAATTAGCTTCCCGATAGGTGTGCACAAAGCGAATCGTTTCATACTCATTAGAAATCTTCCTCCATCTTTCCCTGGCAAACCAAGGAATGTTACTGTTTTGAAAAGCCCAAATTGTACTCAAAGAGTCTGAGCGGACCACCACTTTACTTACATTCCTGTTTAAAGCCCATTCCAAGCCCACTATCACTGCATAAACCTCTGCAAGAAAGTTATTTGTTGTGCCCAGACCAATGCTCATAGCTGTCACAAAGTTGCTTTCATGATCTCGAATAACCACTCCTGCTCCAGCAATTCCCGGATTTCCTTCGCCGCACCGTCGCAATAGAGAAGAAGCTCTCCTGTTAGGTGGCTCCCAAGTGCATAGGACTGGCCGACTGATTTAACTTGACGATGACCTACCAGAAGCAGTTCAAAATCATCATGTCAGCTGTAGTATTGTGCATAAGGCTTTTCAACCGAACAGCGTATTCATTAATCAACCGAAAGATTCTACATTTCATGAAATGTGGACTGACTGCGACGTTGTTGAAACAGGCCAAGTTTCTTGTATTCCACAATTCCGAGCGAATAACTAGTATGGTTAGAAGCCATAGATCTTTAACCATTCTACTCCTACCTTTTGCAGCTTTATAAAAAGCAACCAGATCATAGTTCAGCTGAAGATTGAACAAACCCGAAGCCCACAACCACATTTGAGAAGCAATACTGCAATTCCAGAGAATGTGTTCCAAATTTTCTTATTTTTTCTTGCAAAGGTAACATCTGTTTGGCATTTCCCTTTTGAATCTGTTCTTCAACTTGTCTTGCGTTGCACAAGTATCTCTTACAAGCTTCCAGTTCTGAGCTGCCAGTTTTGGATGAATTGCTCTCCTCCATAACAGACCATAGACCTCCTCCGTAACAAACTTTTTATGCAACATGCTCTTTGCTGAATTTACAGAGAAATTACCCTTCATGTCTGGTTTCCACACCCTGCAATCTTGCCCCCCTCGGAGAATAGGAAGGTTGTTGAAGTTTACCCCTGCTATCATCAAGTTTTGATAGTGTTCTCCCTGAAGTTTCCACGAATTATTGACAATAATATCATATACCATGACAGTTCCATCCAACCCTTGATTTCCCAGCTTGTCTGCAATACACATATCATTTTCGTACCATGTATCAAAGTACAGTGAAGTATCCCTTCCATCGCCTAAAATAACTTTTGTGTTCTTCTCCACAGTGGACTGAATTAATCTGATGCCCGGCAGAATCGAAGACTTCACTCCATGCTTCTTAATTCTACCCCTGCGGTTAGTGTACTTGGCCCATAGGAACCTTGCCCATTTCTTTTGGAGGAACGAATGTTCCACCACAGCCTCATAAGAAGAGCCTTGTTCGTCACCGCCATGCTAGAGATTCCCAAACCCCCTCCCTCAACGGACAGCATACCTTAGGGAAACCCACCACGCACTTTCTAGGCACCTCAGCGTCTCCCGACCAAAGGAAGTTGCGAATTACCCTTTCAGCCTGGATTATGAACTTACTCGGCCATTTGTACACCGCCATGTTGTGGACTGAATAGCTTGCTATGACTGCATTGATGAGAACGATTCTGTCCTGAAACGACAGCATCTTACCCTTCCAAACAGACAGCTGAGTCTTAATCTTGTCGATAACATTGCTAATGTGACGGTATCTAACTGCCCCGGGCATGATTAGAACACCTAGATAACGGTCAGGAAAAGTAGACACTTCCATACCCAAAATAGAAGTTATAGTCCTTCCCCTCGACAACGACCCTCCCCCAAAGAAAATCTTACTCTTCCGACGACAGACAGTTTGGCCAGAAGCATTTTGGTAAGTATCAAGAAGCTCAAGAAGGTTATACACACTCTTCAAGTTTGCCTTACAAAAAATCATTATGTCGTCCGCAAAGAAAAGATGTGTAGGAGAGGTACCTTTTTTCTTTTTTGAAAGCATAGGCGTCATCTTCTTATCTTGAAACAGCTTCAACAGGTTTCTGCTAAGAACGTCTTCTATCAAAATGAAAATGAGAGGCGAAAGCGGGTCTCCCTGCCTAAGCCCCCTGTTAATTTTGAAGAAGCCCTCCGGATTGCCATTTAGGAGAATCGAAATGCGAGCCGAGTTGAGGATCGTAAAAATCCAGGTGCACCAGCTGTGAGAGAAGCCATACCTCCCGAAAACTTCCAAGACAAAGGACCAACTCACCGTGTCGAAAGCTTGAGTGATGTCTAGCTTTAAGGCTAAATTACCATCTTTACGCCTTGTTTTCAGCTCATTTATCATCTCCGAAGCCACCGTAATATTTTCATGGAGTGATGTCTAGCGTACCTAACTCCGAATTTCAATCTATTCTCTCCTTTTGTCATACTTATGCATGTGGTGGCCACTTTGGTTCTAAACGTACCGCTCTCAAGGTTCTTGAAAGTGGATTTTATTGGCCTACCTTGTTTGAAGATTCATATGTTTTTTGTAAATCGTGTGATAGATGTCAAAGAACGGGCAATCTAGGTGCTCGAAATCAAATGCCACTCACACCAATTCTCGCCGTAGAGATTTTTGATGTGTGGGGTATTGATTTTATGGGCCCTTTTGTCAATTCGAATGGAAATTTTTATATACTTCTTGCCGTAGATTATGTTTCTAAATGGGTGGAGGCTAGAGCCACCAAAACTAATGATTCTCAAGTTGTTTGTGATTTTGTAAGAGAAAACATATTCACTAGGCACGGCACACCAAGAGTGGTGATAATCGATGGAGGATCGCATTTCAAGAAGTCTTTCCACGCTCTCCTTAAGAAGTACAACATAACACACAAGATTGGTACGCCTTACCATCCACAAACTAGTGGACAAGCTGAAATTTAAAATCGTGAAATCAAGTCCATTCTTGAGAAAACGGTGAATACGACAAGGAAAGATTGGAGCTTTAAGCTCAATGATGCACTTTGGGCGTATAGAACGGCGTACAAAACACCGATTGGTATGTCTCCATATAGGTTGGTTTATGGCAAAGCTTGTCATCTTCCGGTTGAACTTGAACATAAGGCTTATTGGGCGATAAAGAAATTCAACATGGATTTTGATGAAGCGGGGAAACAAAGAAAGTTACAACTAAATGAGCTAGAGGAGATACGTAATGATGCTTACGAGAGTGACCGGATTTACAAGGAAAAGACTAAGCTTTTTCATGACAAGATGATTTCTCGGAAAAGTTTTGTTGTGGGGCAAAAAGTCCTTTTATTTCATTCTCGCCTTAAACTATTTCCTGGAAAATTAAGGTCCCGTTGGATTGGACCATATGTTGTTACTAATGTTTTTCCTTATGGTGCAGTTGAAATTACTAGTCTTAGAGACAACTCGGTTTCCAAAGTCAACGGCCATAGATTGAAGCCATACTATGAGAACATCGCCTATGTGAATGTGGATGAACTTCCATTTGAAGATTTTCTCCCTCTAGAGGAGTAATGTGAAGCATGAGCTATGTCGGGCCGTCGACTTTAAAACAAGCGCTAAGTGGGAGGCAACCCACCGGTTTTGTATCTTTTATCCTTTTGTTTTTTTATTTGCTTTTTGTTTTGTGTGTTTATTTTTCTTGTTTCATATCATATTAGGATTTCCCACCTTGACTTTATTAGGAGGATTCAATTACATTGAGGACAATGTAAGGTTTAAGTGTGGGGGAGTGGCTAAGCATTTATTTTTGCATAAAAAAAAAAAAAAATTTTTTTTTTTTGTATAAAACTTTCAACTTTTAGAGATTTTAGAGTCACTAGCATTCTTCTAGGTATGATTACATAGAGAATTCTGACCGACATAATTGAACTTGGAAGTGTTAGGGAACTACGTTTGATTTCTTGCTTGTTAGAGTGTTAAATAATGGATTTAATCATGCCGGTGATGCAAATTTGGTGCATGGAGAAGTGCGTTATTAGAGTTGCTGATCAATCATTAGTGGAGACTACCCATTTTCATATCAACCAAGGCACCGACCAAAAATTCTTCCTTTACTAAAGAGCTTCTTTTGAGTGTGTGTCACCGTACGTTAATTCCGGGTAGAATGGTGAGCTACCCAATTTCACACCAATTTCAGCACTATTTTGATCTCTTGAGTGCTAATTTTTGTCAATCATGAGGGTGACGTCTATAGATGAAAGCCACCTTCTTGTAGTTCGATTTGCAGTTAGAACCATCCTCTCTCGACAACAACGGGTCCATAGAAACACCATAATCATCAACAACAAGGAGCAACATCAAAATCTACAAGGAAAGTTGAAAAGGTTCAAGGTTTGAAAGCAACAATGGAACAAGAAAAAGAGCAAATTTTTATATCCAAGTAAAGCAACATACAATGAGCAGATTTTACATACACGTTGAAGACTTAAAATACAATGAGGTAATTCTATATCCAAGTATTAAGACTTATTTTCAAGAGCGAAGAAAGTAAAAGGTGAGAATTATTGAAGTTTATGATTTCAAGGCGATACAAGTTGTGAAGAATCAAGCGGTAAATTACTTTTCCACGGCCATGGTTTATTTTATTTTTCACTTTTGATTTGTATTGTGTTTCTCTTGTCTAAAAAAAAAAAAAAAGGAAAAAGAAAAGAAAAGAAAAGAAAAGAAAAGAAAAGAAAAGAAAAGAAAAGAAAAGAAAAGAAAAGAAAAGAAAAGAAAAGAAAAGAAAAGAAAGAAAAAGAAATATATATGAGACAAGAGAAATATCTATTATTGTTTTGTTATTGAATAAGCCGTGGGGAAGGAAAATCTATAATGAAGTTTCAAGCGACAAGGAGTTAAGGAAAAAGGTTACAAATTGTTAAGGATTTATGAAGTTCAAGTGTTTATCATCAATAGTTGAAGCCGAAGACCAAGAAGATGAAGACAAGGAGCGGAAGACGTTTCTATTGGATTCCGTGAGAGTGGTGTTATCATAATTGGCAATCGGATGTGCAGGTAAGTAAGTAATCTCATCCTCGATATAAGTGGTTGATTTCCTTTCTTAGAGATCGTTAGAAAAATGGTTTTTCAAAATGTTAAAAGATGTACACCTAGATAATCTATCAATCAATCATGAATGTCTTTAAGATCACTCCTATTAGTAAAAACAAACGATAATCATGTGAAAACTTCAAAGTAGATTTAAAACAAACTCAAAACATGTTAAGAACTAGGAATTCATCCTCAATCAAATTAGTTACTCATATTAAAGAGTTCACACAAAGAGAAAAGTATTGTGTGTGTAAAAGTGTGCAAAAGTATTGTAAAAGATGTGTGTATCTAAGTGCATCTATATGTATGGAAGTGTAGAAGTTCTTCTCTATTTATGGGCTTCAATGTTCTCCATATCTTCTAAGGAATAGAATCCCTTTCCTTTTGTAGCTCAATTTCCAAATCCAAGCCTTTCTCAAATCTTCCATCTCCTCTTTCCAAATCCAAGCCGAATTCTTCATTCAATTCCAAGTCCAACTCTTCACATCCCATGAGAGAAATCCACACACAATTCTGCAACTTTTGCTCGCCGGAAAACTGGGTTTTTGGCCGGAAATAGGCCGGAATCCGTCACCGCCGGCCACCTGAAAATTCTCCTCCGGTCAAGGTATATTCCGTTGGTCAACCATTAAGACTAACGGTCAAAGGTCAAACTAACGGTCTTCCGTCAATCAACTGGGTCAAGCGTGGGACTGAATCATCCAAGTCAGCTGTCTTACTCGTTCTTACTGGATCTAACTCATTCGAGTCAAATCGTTGGATCGGTCATCGGCGGCTACCGAGTCAACTCGCCGGAGCCAAAATCCGGTCGAGTTCTGTTTGATTACAGGACTTCCCAGGCCAACTTCAGGCCTTTTTCACTTCTTAAACACGCCTAACATACATCTACAATACATTCCATATCTGCTCCTCCCTGAATCAATTTCAGAAACCCAATCTCTGATTCAATTTCGTCAACAGCTCATCACCATCGTTAACCAAACCCTAATTGATTCACGGCATTTATTTTTGCATAAAAAAAAAAAAAAAATTTTTTTTTTTTGTATAAAACTTTCAACTTTTAGAGATTTTAGAGTCACTAGCATTCTTCTAGGTATGATTACATAGAGAATTCTGACCGACATAATTGAACTTGGAAGTGTTAGGGAACTACGTTTGATTTCTTGCTTGTTAGAGTGTTAAATAATGGATTTAATCATGCCGGTGATGCAAATTTGGTGCATGGAGAAGTGCGTTATTAGAGTTGCTGATCAATCATTAGTGGAGACTACCCATTTTCATATCAACCAAGGCACCGACCAAAAATTCTTCCTTTACTAAAGAGCTTCTTTTGAGTGTGTGTCACCGTACGTTAATTCCGGGTAGAATGGTGAGCTACCCAATTTCACACCAATTTCAGCACTATTTTGATCTCTTGAGTGCTAATTTTTGTCAATCATGAGGGTGACGTCTATAGATGAAAGCCACCTTCTTGTAGTTCGATTTGCAGTTAGCACCATCCTCTCTCGACAACAACGGGTCCATAGAAACACCATAATCATCAACAACAAGGAGCAACATCAAAATCTACAAGGAAAGTTGAAAAGGTTCAAGGTTTGAAAGCAACAATGGAACAAGAAAAAGAGCAAATTTTTATATCCAAGTAAAGCAACATACAATGAGCAGATTTTACATACACGTTGAAGACTTAAAATACAATGAGGTAATTCTATATCCAAGTATTAAGACTTATTTTCAAGAGCGAAGAAAGTAAAAGGTGAGAATTATTGAAGTTTATGATTTCAAGGCGATACAAGTTGTGAAGAATCAAGCGGTAAATTACTTTTCCACGGCCATGGTTTATTTTATTTTTCACTTTTGATTTGTATTGTGTTTCTCTTGTCTAAAAAAAAAAAAAAGGAAAAAGAAAAGAAAAGAAAAGAAAAGAAAAGAAAAGAAAAGAAAAGAAAAGAAAAGAAAAGAAAAGAAAAGAAAAGAAAGAAAAAGAAATATATATGAGACAAGAGAAATATCTATTATTGTTTTGTTATTGAATAAGCCGTGGGGAAGGAAAATCTATAATGAAGTTTCAAGCGACAAGGAGTTAAGGAAAAAGGTTACAAATTGTTAAGGATTTATGAAGTTCAAGTGTTTATCATCAATAGTTGAAGCCGAAGACCAAGAAGATGAAGACAAGGAGCGGAAGACGTTTCTATTGGATTCCGTGAGAGTGGTGTTATCATAATTGGCAATCGGATGTGCAGGTAAGTAAGTAATCTCATCCTCGATATAAGTGGTTGATTTCCTTTCTTAGAGATCGTTAGAAAAATGGTTTTTCAAAATGTTAAAAGATGTGGGTTTT
Organism: Papaver bracteatum; assembly: GCA_023529315.1. NCBI lineage: Eukaryota > Viridiplantae > Streptophyta > Magnoliopsida > Ranunculales > Papaveraceae > Papaver > Papaver bracteatum. The sequence continues at coordinate 156,761 of JAJJWX010000184.1, forward strand.
TCAAAATTTCGGAAGTTATCCTTCCCACCATTCAACGTGTTGCAGGAATTCTCTCTTCATTCCTACCTGCACACATGTGAGACCCATAAAAAAGCTTTCTTTTTGAGTGCAATTATCATAAAATCCTTTTGGTGAGGTAGAAGTCAAGGCGAAATGCTTATTGGTCGTTTCTCAAACACGTGTTCTCTCATTATGGTGTGGTTATTTCTCACTCAACATTTAAGAATGAGAATATGTTCTTTAGTATTTCTAACTTCTTATTACTAGCATGCAGAAACTCTATGTCCTCATAACTCTTAGGATGCTTGGGACGCTGGAACGCTTTGAAGTTGTGAGTTTTATTTGATTTGCTCGAGGACTAGCAAAGTCTAAGTGTGGGGGAATTTGATAGGTGTAGAATACACCTAATTTACTATCTAAGAGTTTATGCTTTCTTTGCTATTTTTTCTAGTAAATTATGTATTTTACGCGTGTTTTTGAGTTATTAGGTACTTTGGAGTCGCACGGACGAAAAGAAGGAAAATAAGGAGAAAACACCAAAATTGGGCAAAAAGGGAAAATTTGTCATTTCACGGAGTAAACACTATCTGGAGCCCATCTATGGTTAAGGGGCTCTCATTCAGGGTACCCCTTATCACTCAGCAGTGGATGTTACTATCACTGGATAGCCCTTATCCAAAGGAAGGTTGGCTGTAGCACCCAGTCAGTGGGTGGTTTTAATGATGGGTGTCTGAATCCATCCAACCCATATACCCACACCCGTGGGGCGAACCCGGATCCGGACCCAACTCAATTATTCTAAACCCTAGCATCGAGATATTCTCATTCAGTTGAATCTGAAATTGAGAAACTAATCAGGCAGCGGCTGCTGCCATTACTACTGTGATTAGATCGAGAAAACAAAATCAAGAAATTCAGAGATTCAGGAGTGAAGCTGTTAAGCGGATAGAGTTGGGGGTGGTATTGATTTGAGAAATGATGTTGCGATGAAGACTGGGTTCAAATTGAAGGGTTTCTGGAATTGAAAGCAAGAAGGAAGAAGTTGCTGAGATGTTGACGTTGTTGGTGTTAACAGACGATGGTGGCGTTTGTAGAGATGCTGTTGTTGATTCGAGACAAATTGAGCAGAAAATGAAGATGGTTCTAAGGTAGATCGAGAGAAGATGCTGAAACTGATGCTTCAAAGTTACTGAGAATGAATCTGTGATATTTGGAAGATGGGTTTGTGGTAGTTGCCGAAAAGGAAGATTCGAATTGCAATTTGGGATGGGGTTTGTCCAGAGAACAAAGTTGATTCAGATCTGGAAATGGTGGTTCTGGTATTGATGGATGTTGTTGAATTGGAGTTGAAGTTGGAGCTCTGGTGAAAGGGTTTGAATGGATAAAGATAGCTGTTGGTGTGTAAACCCAGAATGGTTGTGTGTGGATTCATTGAAGTGGTGGTGTGCTTTCACAGGGAAGAACAGATGAAGGTCAAGACAAGGTGAATGTATGAGAAGGAGGTTACAGGTAATGTCATTGGGTTTGCTGAGCCACAGGACTGTTGTTGCGGCTGATTGTGAATGAATGGAAGTGCTAAACTAGATGTATGCCTAGGCCTTGAGTTGCATCCGCGCAACTTAATGGAATTGGGAAGAGCTAAAATTGGAAGAATAGTGAGCTGCAGGTGATGGGATTGGTAGGTTTGAGAACTCAAATTGCAGGAGCTAGTGTTGATGGATTGTAGGAGGTGGTGACTGCGAGCAAGGAGTGAAGCTGGTGTTTTCAATTCTGAGAAGGTGAACAATGATGCAGCTGGAGGTTAAAGCAGCTGGAATGGAGACCAGGTGATGCTATGGTATTAAGTAGCAGAGGAATGTAAATGTCCTTGAGGTGTTTGAACTGAGCTCATTTGGTGAGAATGTAATGACAGCATTGGTGAACTCAGGAAGGTGGTATGAGGAGCTTGAGCTGCAGAATATGGCATTGGGTGAGTTGAGAGTATGCAGACTAAGTGAACTATTCTTTGCAAAAGAATGGACATGGAGGAAAGACAGAGTTCTTTGTGGTTGAGAAGCAAATACAAGATGATGCTGATGAATGTACTGAGTAGATGTATGCCTAGGAATTGAAGAATAGAACGGCTTGAAATGGCCTGGGAAATGCCCAGAAAACAGACAGAACTCTGGCCAAATTTCTTCTCCAGCGAGTCCGATGACCGGTCCGGCGATCCAACTCAAATGATTAAGACGACTGACTCGATAGCGGACTTGACTTTCTCCTTTGACTTTGACTAACAGTTTGACTGACAGTTGACCTGTTTGACCTTAGTCATTACTGTTGACTGACAGAATATTCCTTACCGGGGGAGAATTTTCAGGTGGCCGGCGGCGACAAATTCCGGCCAAAAACAGAGTTTTCCGGTGAGCAAAAATGCAGAATTTTGGGTGGACTTCTCTCATGTGTGTGAAGACTTAGAAGTGGGAATTGGATGAAAACTTGGAAGTTTTGGAGAATTGGACTAGAATTTGGAATATGGCTCAATTTGGGAAAGTGGTGTTCTTTTGGAGTGAGGATTCTTTTCCTACAAAGATATGGAGAGTATTGAAGCCTATAAATAGAGGAGTTCTCTACAACTTTTTATACACACATCTACTTTGGAGAAGGAGTTAAAGTGCACAAGGATTGGAGGAAGGAGCAACCATCATCTTTGCAATAAGTTTTTCTTTCTTCCTTTATTATTATTATTGTGTGAACTCCAAATTATGAGTAGCTAATTTTCTTATTGATTGAGGATGAATTCCTAGTTCTTAATATTTGATTTGAGTTTTGTTTCAATTCTACTTTGAAGTTTTTCATATGATTATCGATTGTTTTTACTAATATTAGTGTTTATGTTTGATTGATAGGTCGTTTGGGTGGCCAACTAAATTGATTTGTTAATTAATCTAAAGCTAGTGAAAGTTAGGGGATAAGTAATCGTTTCTTGACTATTTACATAAGTAGAAAACACAAGACCTTGCGGTTGGTGATAATCTATGACTAATAACAAGTGGAAAAGAACATAACTTTAATCATTGTTTTGCAGCGAAGAAGGATTCCTTGATCTATTTTCTCTCATTGATTTTAACGTACACTTTTAATTACTTTGTTTAATTCTTTTGCTTTATAAATTTTACAACCAATACCCCCGTTTTTTGTGACAATTTTACAACTAGAATCTCTTGCTCCTCGTGGGATCGACCTTGACTACCCTATATTACTCTTTAATTAGGTAGTAAAGTATTAATTAATTTGTTGTGGTTACGACACGCGTACAAGTAGCAATTGCTTAATTTCTTTCGTCTTTGAGATTTCGTTCTTAACACAATCAACAATAGATCCCCTTTGCTCATCTTCGTGACTTGAATACATTTCCAATTTCTTCACTCAACGACTGCAGCTCTTGAATCCACCCCCTTTTCGATCTCTCGATTTCAACAGCAGCATACGCTGCTTTTTCTTCGTCTCTCAATTTCAGGGGAATGGGGTGACTGAAAGAAAATTAATAATTCATTTAGGGTTGGGGTTGATAAGTACACCCCTGTAGGAACCACCCCAAGCTGGTGCCAACATCACACATATTTACTAGATAAGGGCTACCCACTGATAATTAAACCCTTGGATACTGATAAGGGATACCCCAGAGATGACAGCCCTTAACCACAACTGGCATGTCTTTAGTCATTCCTCCAAAAGTGAGTTTCCCCTCAACATTAACGTGGCTCCAGATAGTGTCCGCCCATAAAATGACCTTTTTGCCTTTTCAGCTCAAATTGAATGATTTCTTCTTCTTTTCCTCCGTGCGACTCCAGAGTACCTAATAACTCAAAAACGCACGTAAAATACATAATTTACAAGAAAAATAGCAAAGAAAGCATAAACTACTAGATAGTAAATTAGGTGTATTCTACACCTATCATAGTTCTTCTCCTTTCTGTATTCCAGAAGAGTGTAACAAACTAGATATAGTAATGAAGAGTCTAGACCTCATCTATCGGTCAGTTTCATCTCAGAAGATGACATATTTCATCTGTCAAATCCTTATACACCTACTCAAGATAATGGTGAGGATGTATCTTTTCATCAAAAGAGTTTCCCTATGCAGTACTAAATATTATCTGCAGAGACTGTTTGTTATAACTTGTAAACGAAGAAATCAGGAACACAATTTCTCATGTGTTCTTTTTCAGTTCTTTGAAAAACTTGTAAAAACAGACCTTCGGGTTTCTCTCAATACTGTAATATGCAAGAGTAGTTGGAAAGAAACTCTCTCTTGGTGTTATGGTGTGCAAGGTTTTTTTCTCTTGTGTTTACAATGGATTGCTCATTAAAGGTTTGTTGAACTTTGCTCCAATTTTCTTTTTTATATTTTGTTTAATTTTCTCTTGTGTCCAATTTTCTTTTTTATATTTCTTGTGGGGAGTGCAGTAGTGGAATATTGTAGTAGTTATCTTGTCTCTTTATAAACTCCTTGATGAATATACTAAGTTTCGACTATGTGAAATCATCGAAACAAAGTTGATATGTTCTCTTTTAGTCATGAACTATCTCTTTGAGAATTTCTTTATAATCCCACTAGTTTTCGTACCTTTGCCAATTTATATTGATAAAAAGGGGGAGAATTGTTGTGTAATTAATACTACAAATACATATGATTTACGGATCATTATGTAAGGGGGAGTGGTTTTCATTATGAGATGAAGCATTGAGGGGAGTGATACATATCACCATAGTATTATTATCAAAGTTGTGATACAATTGAACTTTGATGTTGTGTAATAATACTATGGCACTGTATAAAAATACAAAAACATCTTGTTTTTATATATTGTTATAGTTATGGATCTTCAACAACTATGATGCTGAGTTGAACACGTTCAGAATCATTGGAGTATTTGGAAGTGACGAAGATTTCGAGTAATGTTGAAGAACCAAGGAAATCAAGCATTTGGATGAGAAACTAGAAAGTTTATTTATGTATCGATAGTTATGTCACTAAAATTGACAAATGGGGAGATTTTTAGAGCACTTCTCGGTCGAACTCGCAAGCGTTGCTATCTCAAGCTTGTTTGTCAAGTATAGTTGTCAAAACTATAAGCCTTGATTTTTAGTCTACTTATAGTTATGTCTCGGATTAGGATAAAATGTGTAGTTGACCTTTCGACTTCACGACGTTCACCGATTGAAGACAAAGAACTACTAAGGGGAGCTTGTGGAACTTCATCAACAAAAGGTATGTGGAGACTTGAACTTACCTATCACTTAGAAGGTTATTTCTATTCTATCTCCTATTGTGACAAAAGTTGTATAGCTATATAGACTTTACTTTATACACATATGATATTTCGAGCTGAATCTAACTCGCTTACATATTTCTCAAAATAAGCTTTCGCTTTAGCCAAGTTCATCTTTTATTCTTGACGAAAGTCAAAAGATGATCATGTGAAAATCGTCTGGTAACATCTCACATGATTTCTGTAAGACAGTCATTTGATGTAGACTCGGAATGTTTCGTATTGATCATTTGATCACTTGAAAATTTCTTTGAAGCTAATAGTTTGTGTGAGACAGCTATTCTCGTCTTCTAAGAATATTTCAATGGTTGAAATGGGAGTTCAGAATAATTAACCTTTGATTGGATATGGCACAATAAGCGTACTTGTATGCTAACTGTTGCAAATGTATTCCACGTCCTGGAATTGAGTATACATACCCATATGCATACTGATTCAACGGTTGAAGTCCGGGAACTATAGTATGCATACCCGTATGTGTACTGGTTTCAACAGAGTTTGGTTATGAACGACAATATTCGTACCCGTTTGCATACTGGCGAACAAGACCAAGTACGGGAACTCAGGTATGCGTACTCGTTTGCATACTTGAGTGGGTTAAGTTATAAAATCGGTTATACTCATGAACAAATACATTTATATAATAAGGATTGCAATCTTTGCAAATCGTGGATATAATGTTCATGAATTGATTCGAGTGAATCAAAACCGAATTTTCTTCAATTTTGTCTTGTATACTTCTATGAAAATATAAACAATTGAACAACTCTATAACTAGTTTCATTTGAGTCATTTGAACAAGTTGTAATTAAGATAAACAAGGTTGATATGAAAGTGTTCATATGGATAACTTCGGTTAATCATTGTTGAGCCAACCAAGTGTACACGTTTAGGTACGGTTACCCATATCTAAATATAGGTACATTTCATTTGTGTGTAACAAGCTAAGTTCAATCTAACAGTTGAAAAATATTAGCTTGAATCTAATCAGGTTTTCATCTAACGGTGAATATTGAATGCTTTGTTACCAAGGTAACATTGATTGCAAACCCTGATTTGAAGACTATAAAAGGGAGAACTCTAGCAACTGGGAAATCTAATTCCCACACCTCAAATGTGATACTAGTTTCGACTAGAGTCGATTCTCCTTTAGCATAGGTTTTTCTAAAACCATTATAAGTTAACGACTTAAAGACTTCATTGGGATTCTAAAGCTAGGCCCAACTATTTTCTCTGTAGTTGCGTGTTCTAATCTTACTTTGTTCTATCGTATTGAGTACTATCTTCTCTAAGATTTGCTCAAGATTTAATCTCCGATAGGTGAGGGTGTTACACCGTTTACAACAATAGGAAAGTCACACCCAATCTCCTCCTTTTGAATAGGCGAAGGATCGTTATTATGATCCGGAGTTGGAATAACTTTCTCATGGTTGCAACTTTCATACACTTTTGCGGACTCATAATTTTCCCTAATGAATTTTTTCCAAGCACTAAATGCATCTTCCTCAAGCTCTACCTTTTGAATAGGTGATTGATCATTATTAAGATCAAGGCTCGAGTAATCTACACTAGCGTCATCAAAAGTTTCCAAAGGTTGGTCCTTTTCAACACAATCATCTTCATTATCGGAATCACCATAATAAGAATCTTCATCGGTTTCATAAACTTTATCCCGACGTCGTTTAAGTTCCATATGAATAGTCCTACTAATTTCTGCGACAAGCTCTTCCGAGTCTCCATCATCTTCCAATTTGTATAACTTTTGTGCAAGTTTCCGGACATTAACACGCTTACCACCGTTTTCTACAATAGGTTCTCTTTCCCATGACTCTTCCCTTTGAATGGGTGAATGATCATAACTACGATCCGGAGTCGGGTAAGAAAAAGTGTTGTAAAAATTGGTTTGTGCAACGTTCTTTCTATCACGGTCAAGTGTTTTTCGCATGTCTTGCAAGTCATTGAGAATCTGCATACAACTTGAATGAATCCAATTAGAAGTAGATTTATCATACCTTGGTGCTTGACTTACATACCCATCACAAGGTTGTTGATATGCATGAGAGTACTCATAAGGCTCCGTAGGATATTCATCATAGCCAAAAGATTGGTTTTGATTGTATCCTAAGGATTGTTGGAAGTTGTCATAATGTTGAGGTTGAAAACCGTATTGATTGTTGTAATATGCTTGCTCTTGTCCACCATACATGGAAAACCGGTACCTGAAAAACAATTCTCAAAAACTAAGTTAGATACGATAAAGAATCCAACAAAGCAAGAATAAAGCAAAAAGTAAAAACAACTAAAATCATCCGATGCTCCCCGGCAACGGCGCCAAAATTTGTATGCGTGTCGTTACCACAACAAATTAATTAATACTTTACTACCTAATTAACAAGTAATATAGGGTAGTCAAGGTCGATCCCACGAGGAGCAAGAGATTCTAGTTGTAAAATTGTCACAAAAAGGGGGTATTGGTTGTAAAATTTATAAAGCAAAAGAAATAAACAAAGTAATTAAAAGGAAATCAATAAGAGAGATTAGATCAAGGAATCCTTCTTCGCTGCAAAACAATGATTAAAGTTATGTTCTTTTCCACTTCTTATTAGTCACAAATTATCACCAACCATGGGTATAGCAGCTAGATCAGTGCTAACCCCAAAATCCCTTATATCACCGGATACGGAAGTTCTCGACTACCGGATTCTATTCACCAAACCACCTAGTAGTAGATCACTCAAGATGTAATTTAGTTAAACGCATTAAGATTTATGAATTTATTAGGTTGATATTAGTAGTTAAACTCTTAGATCAAGGTCCACTTGCTAACGTTGTTTTTACACACAATTGCTCCACGGAATCCATCCGCAAGGTCTCGTGTTTGCTACTTATGTGAAAAGTCAAGAAACGATTACTTATCCCCTAACTTACACTAGCTTTAGATTAGACTAACAAATCAATCTAGTTGTACACCTAGATAATCTATCAATCAATCATGAATGTCTTTAAGATCACTCCTATTAGTAAAAACAAACGATAATCATGTGAAAACTTCAAAGTAGATTTAAAACAAACTCAAAACATGTTAAGAACTAGGAATTCATCCTCAATCAAATTAGTTACTCATATTAAAGAGTTCACACAAAGAGAAAAGTATTGTGTGTGTAAAAGTGTGCAAAAGTATTGTAAAAGATGTGTGTATCTAAGTGCATCTATATGTATGGAAGTGTAGAAGTTCTTCTCTATTTATGGGCTTCAATGTTCTCCATATCTTCTAAGGAATAGAATCCCTTTCCTTTTGTAGCTCAATTTCCAAATCCAAGCCTTTCTCAAATCTTCCATCTCCTCTTTCCAAATCCAAGCCGAATTCTTCATTCAATTCCAAGTCCAACTCTTCACATCCCATGAGAGAAATCCACACACAATTCTGCAACTTTTGCTCGCCGGAAAACTGGGTTTTTGGCCGGAAATAGGCCGGAATCCGTCACCGTCGGCCACCTGAAAATTCTCCTCCGGTCAAGGTATATTCCGTTGGTCAACCATTAAGACTAACGGTCAAAGGTCAAACTAACGGTCTTCCGTCAATCAACTGGGTCAAGCGTGGGACTGAATCATCCAAGTCAGCTGTCTTACTCGTTCTTACTGGATCTAACTCATTCGAGTCAAATCGTTGGATCGGTCATCGGCGGCTCTCGAAGTCAACTCATAGGAGCCAAAATCCGGTCGAGTTCTGTTTGATTACAGGACTTCCCAGGCCAACTTCAGGCCTTTTTCACTTCTTAAACACGCCTAACATACATCTACAATACATTCCATATCTGCTCCTCCCTGAATCAATTTCAGAAACCCAATCTCTGATTCAATTTCGTCAACAGCTCATCACCATCGTTAACCAAACCCTAATTGATTCACGGCATCACAGCTCCCATTTCATTTCATCACCAAATTCGCCGCAAACCCTTTCACAGCTTCTCATTCACACTCAGAGAGCAACAGAAACTCAATTCCTCCACAGTTACATCCTCGTTTCTTCTCCAAAATCGAATCCGAGTTTAACCCCTTTTCATCACCATCTTGCCATCCTTCCTGCATAAATTCATCTCAAACTCGGCTTCAGATTTAGTTCAATGTCAGCTTCCCTTTCTCGATTTCAATCCACTATTGAGCTTTATCGATTTCTGCTCAGATTCAAACTAAAAACTCGTTTACTTCACGATACCACCTTCATCGGTTCTTCACTGACGACCGCACTCGATCTCTCGATCTCACAAAGCAGCACAGCTGTGTCTGTTTCTCATTTTCAGCGAATGAATAAGATGAGAGAAAACATCTCTCGATTAGTAGGGTTAAGAGTTGAAATGGATCTTGGATCCGGTCAGTTTACGGGTTCGGGTCCGGGTACGGGTGTGGGTCTATGGGTTTGGGTTTCAACATCCATGGACATAACCCATCCATTTTACCAACTGATAACAGCACTACGTTTCTGTATAAGGGCTACCCAATGATGACAGCCCCTAACATGTAGTTACCCCTTAACTTCAGCTGGCTTGTATTTAGCACTCCTCTGAGAGAGTTTCCCTTTTTGCCCAAATTTGGTGATTTCTTCTTCTTTTCCTCCGTGCGACTCCAGAGTACCTAATAACTCAAAAACACACATAAAATACATAATTTACTAGAAAAAATAGCAAAGAAAGCATAAACTACTAGATAGTAAATACGGTGTATTCTACACCTATCAGACAGTGGAGCTGCAGTTCAGTGGGTTACTCATGAGTTGGTTGGACATGACCTTGGTAGGAGCTGTTGCTCTGAAATGGTGAAGTAGTGATGCTTGAGAAGCACTGTAAGCTGTTACTGGTGTTTTGCTTATGAGGTGGTTTGATTAAATGGGCATGAAGAGCAGGGAAGGAGTTGCAACTACAGAACTTGGTGTTGCAGTAAATAAGGAAATGATAACTGAATTGCAGCACAGCCATCATGGCTGAACATGGAGTGCAATGCTGGTGCAACACAGCCATCATGGTTGGCACAACTCATGCATGTGCAATAGTCAAGACCAATCAGTTTGAGTTAGCTCATTGACCGGGTTCTGACTCGATGATCCTCTTTGACCTAGTCAACTAACGGTTTGACTGACGGTTTGACTGTTTGACCGTTAGTATTAACGGTTGACCAAACAGAATATACCTTACCGGAGGAGACTTTTCAGGTTGCCGGCGGCAACAACTTCCGGCCAAAAATACAGTTTTCCGGTGAGCAAAAATGCAGAATTTTGGATGGACTTCTCTCATGTGTGTGAAGACTTAGAAGTGGGAATTGGATGAAAACTTGGAAGTTTTGGAGAATTGGACTAGAATTTGGAATATGGCTCAAATTGGGAAAGTGGTGTTCTTTTGGAAGGAGGATTCTTTTCCTACAAAGATATGGAGAGTATTGAAGCCTATAAATAAGAGAGTTCTCTACAACTTTTTACACACATCTACTTTGGAGAAAGAGTTAAAGTGCACAAGGATTGGAGGAAGGAGCAACCATCATCTTTGCAATAAGTTTTTCTTTCTTCCTTTATTATTATTATTATTGTGCGAACTTCAAATTATGAGTAGCTAATTTTCTTATTGATTGAGGATGAATTCCTAGTTCTTAATATTTTATTTGAGTTTTGTTTCAATTCTACTTTGAAGTTTTTCATATGATTATCGATTGTTTTTGCTAATATTAATGTTTATGTTTGATTGATAGGTCGTTTGGGTGGCCAACTAAATTGATTTGTTAATTAATCTAAAGCTAGTAAAAGTTAGGGGATAAGTAATCGTTTCTTGACTATTTACATAAGTAGAAAACACAAGACCTTGCGGAGGGATTCCGTGGAGCAATTGTGTGTGAAAGCAACGTTAGCAAGTGGACCTTGATCTAAGAGTTTAAATACTAATATCAACCTAATAAATTCATGAATCTTAATGCGTTTAACTAAATTACATCTTGGGTGATCTACTACTAGGTGGTTTGGTGAATAGAATCCGGTAGGCGAGAACTTCCGTATCCGGTGAAATTAGGGATTTTGGGGTTAGCACTGATCTAGATGTTATACCTACGGTTGATGATAATCTATGACTAATAACAAGTGGGAAAGAACATAACTTTAATCATTGTTTTGCAGCGAAGAAGGATTCCTTGATCTATTCTCTCTCATTGATTTCAACTTACACTTTTAATTACTTTGTTTAATTCTTTTGCTTTATAAATTTTACAACCAATACCCCCCTTTTTGTGACAATTATACAACTAGAATCTCTTGCTCCTCGTGGGATCGACCTTGACTACCCTATATTACTCTTTAATTAGGTAATAAAGTATTAATTAATTTGTTGTGGTAACGACACGCGTACAGTGACATGGTGGCCTGCTTCCGAACAAGGTTGCACTTGGTGTTGGTGTTGGTGTTGTGAGTTTTTCGGAGCTTAATATGAGAGAGTCTTGATGATTGTACTTGCTGCTGTAACAACTGTTGTTGTTGTTGTTTATTTTTTTTTCTTTTTTTTCCTCGCTCTTTTCCTTCATTCCAACAAAGGCTCTTTATGTAAATATTTTTTTATTTTATTTTTACTCTTTTTCTCTAGCTCCAAGTATGCTTCTTCATGCAAAATATTGTTTACCCTTTTTTTTCCTCTACATTTCAGCTCCAAGAAAGCTTCTTCATGCATATAATAATTTTGACTCCATCAAAGATAGTTCGCAAATCGATTTGATTTTTTATCTCATTTCTCTCTCGCACCGGTAAAGCTTCATTTTGCAAATATATATATATATATTATTTTCGTTTCCGCTCCAACAAAGTTTCTCCATGCATTTTTTTTAACTCCATCTAAGTTTCTTCTCTAATTGGTTTTTTTTCTTCATCTTTAACTGCTTCTTCAACAAAGCTTCCTCGTGTAATTTTATATTCTTTATTATTTTTCTCTTTATCTCTAGCTCCAGATCGGCTAGCAAAACTTTACTATAAAATATATTTATTTTCCTTGTATAATGAACTCTCATTGTCCTAAGAATAGGGTTCCATTGACCATGGAACAAGGTCCTTGCTATTCTTGAGCCTGCGCTAACCGGTTTAGGTTCAGCTTGCTCGCAAATTTGTACAAGTAGTGACTAAGACCGTGTAAGGAATATTTTTTGAAATATTTCCTCTAATCAATACAAGTTGGTTTGGTTCTCACTGCCCTAAGATGGAGTTCCATTGCCCATATAACAAGGTCCTTGCTATTCTTGAACCTGTGCTAAACCGATTTAGCTTGCTCACAAATTTGCGTAAGTATTGATTAAGACCGTGCAAGAAATACTTTTTGAAATATTTGCTCTAATCAAAGTCAAGTTGGGATTGGTTTTAGCTGTGCAAGAGTTATGGTTTAAATGCTCTGGCTAGTATGCCCAAAGTTTGTGCCCGATCTTAGTTATGCGAGTGTTATTGCTAAACGACTCTGGCTAATATCGAAGTGTGTGGGTCATGCATTAGTTTATGAATTGTGCATTTGTATATGAATTTTGCATTTTTTTGTAGGACTAGAAAATACGATTACTGTAAACAAATTGACCAGTCGTTTAGGCTATGTTATAACATAGCTCGGTTGAACTCACCAAGCGTTGGTATGTCAAGTTTGGTTGTCATATTTTAGTATCGAAACTCATATAGAGTCGCTTGATTAAATACTATAGTCAACTTCGTTTAGGTTAGACTATAAAGTCTAGGAATGTTGAGACATACAAGTATTACTCCGAAGACCTGAAGAATGTGAAGAAGTAACGAACTACAACGACGAAATCATCCTTCCACTTGAGGTTAGTAATATTGACTTTAACCGTTTTATTCCTAACATATCTTTCAAGTCGTGCTATATTGAAAACATAACTGCGAAGTTATATATATTGTAGATATTGTATAATACTCTAATAATGTGACATGATCATAATAGTATGATCATAGTATTAGGAAACTAGACTACGAAGTATAACACTAATATTTTGAACTTCGTATATATGACATCGACATAATCTTTTATATATTGTTATGATTATGTTATTGGGTTATGGTTAAGATTCCATCCTAGAAAACAATATCTTACATTTGTTTAAATAAAGTATATTCATGAACTTGTTTCATGAATCGAAAGGGAAATCATTAGGCTTATTGGTCCGGCTATTCATTGCAAATCTTTGGATGACCAATATGTGTGAGGTGGTAGAATCGATCTTAACTTAGGTTATGTATTTCGGTATAACTAATCACAATGCCTGACTCAAGATTTGGAATGACTTGTTTTTGTTAATTAGTGTAACCGATCCTAAGTAATCACCATGTTATGGTATGATTGATCCTTGTAATTGGTGTGACTGATCCTAGTAATTGGTGTGACCGATCATTAGTGTGTGTGACCGATCCTTGTAGTTGGTGTAATCGGTCCTGGTAACTGGTGTGATCGATCACAAGTAATACCATGTGTAGATGGAACTGATCCTTGTAACTGGTGTAACCGATCCTAGTGATTGGTGTGATCGTATAACTGGTCCTAGTGATTGGTAGAACCGATTGAACCCATGTATGTGATTTGTTATTTGATCAATCACATAGTAGTCTTGAAAAATATGTGAACCAATTATAAACTTGTTTGAAAGTGTGGTACAACTGATTCCAAGAATGCAAATCCATGTAAATATGAAATAAGGATTTGTAGTGAAAAGATCTGAACATACTTTGAACACGAGTAGTAACTCTTATCATTTATTGTTCAAAGATATTCCTTAGTACTCAAGGTGATCATGTGCCGAAATAAATTAAGAATCTTTTAATTAAGGTTTTTGATTTTATATTCTTTAATTACCAGCAACTATTGCATATCTCTAGAGAATAAAAATTAGTAATGTGCATTTACTAAGTAGAGATTTTCTATTGAGAGATTTCGAAAATATTGGACAAGCATTTATTGGAATTATGAAAACCGAATTTTTCCATTCATTGCATATCTTGAGAATACTTTTGGTTTTAGAAATTCCTTAATGTCCAAACATCCTTAGTCTATAAATAATTAAGTTTGCATTTCTAGTAAACTATCCTAAGAGCCAGGCAAACTTCATTTCTTGTTGTTTCTGGTGGATCTGTCTATTCGGGGAGGAAAGTATCCTAATTATGGGAAATCTCTATTGACCGCTCGTTTAAAGACTAATGCGGTATCAAGAAGCTCTACGAGTATCGTTGGTGGGAAACTAGATAATTTCAATGTTATTAGTTTTCGGTTGATTTGATTGACTAACGGTTGTTGGAACTTTGATTGCACCTAGTTTTTTTATGCTTGATAATCTTCTATCTGATATAATATTCGCTCAAACTAGATCGAAGTATCGACAAGATCTTTAGAACTTTTGTTATATCTAAAGACATCTTGTGATAATCCATTGTTAACAGACTCCATTCTGTGTGTGCATGTTATTGAAGATAAAAAATATTTGAAGACGAAGAAGATTTCTTATTGATTTTCGTATCTTGTGAATTGTATGCACAAACCTTGATCGGTTGGGATCCAACTAGAATCAGATTTATTCGAATGATTAGTTGTGTAAGATCGACATTCTCTATATATCTCTTTGATCTATATCGATTGACTGCAAGTTTATACTTGACTATTTAGGTAGTTAAAGTTAGATTGATCTAACCAGACAAATGAGTTTATTAGATAAATGGAAGAGCCTTTGTCAACGACTCATCTGAATTTTATAGCAAGATTGATTAGAGTAGTTACTAAACATATTCTTCCTTTGTTGTTTGGAATACGATCCAAAGGACTTGCTATTCACGTGCGCGTGACTCTAGAAGTCGAAGGCGCAAGGATATTGACGAAACTAAGTAGCTACGGGTAGTCTGCTTGGTCTCAACTATATGAGGTTGGTATTAGATTTTGAATAGCGGCTTAATTATGAGAGTATTCAAAACTGGACTAGGTACCGGGGTTTTTCTACATTTGCGGTTTCCTCGTTAACAAAATATTACTATGTCTTTTACTTTGATTTCAGAATTATAATTTTTTATTATAATAAAGTAAAATACACATATAATTTAACTACGCATTACTTGATAGTGATCCTATAGAGTTTGGTTATTACTGAATCTATTATCAAGTAACACACTTTGTTGTAGTATTGTCTCGATCTTGTATCCATAGCCAATCACACAAGTTATCTTGTTGTTGTATTTTCTCGATCTTGTATCTATAGAAAATCACACGAAGTGTGAACCGAATTGTCATATTGTCTCGACTCTGTCCATAGACGATCACATTCAGTAGAGGACTTATAGGTTTAAACAAAAATATTATGGTGTATTTGGGTACCCTTGTCTTTTTAGGCTTACCTTATGAGGAGTGAGTAGATTCAGCATCGAAAATATGCATCTCATAGTCAATATTGAACTATTTCCAAGTTGCTGAAGTTCCAAGTTCTGGGATTCATTTTCCTTCTCTTCACTCGATAAAACTTCCCTCCTGCTAGCTTATCTATCAAGTACGGTCTTCACCCGACGTCCCTTAGTTGTTCGAATATTGCAAGTAAACTCGCAACAGCGTGTAGGTCCAAATATTTTAAACTTGTGCGAGTTTTAACTTGGATCCATCCGAAATAACATCGTTGATTGGATAAGCCAGCTGGATCACTAGTTGGATGAACGAGCTAAATTGCTGATAGAAACGATGACTTGGAATGCTGGGTCTAGCGAGTTAGACCATTGAGGGAGTGTTGTTTTTGATTAACTGAATAAGGGTGCATGTATGAGCAAGTAACACTTGAGTTGAAGTAGAGATATAATGAAGATGTTTTCCACTGATTTGTTGTGATTATGCAACTTGAGATCGTTGATGTTTGCGAGGCTAAGCTAATAAAGCGTGTGCGAATTGAGTATGATGATTATGCTACAACTGAGGTCGACCATTGACGTTGATGTCGCATACTGTTCATGACTACTATTTTCATACGTGTTGGTCCATATGTGTCTTTCTTTTATCTGTAATTGGAAGATTGCATCCATAACGACATACATTGGAGACTACTCACATAAACGATATCCATGGAAATTTTCTATTATTTGAAGGAGAAACTTTCCATTTTTTATTGTCATAATACTTATTCCGCTTGTCGAGGAATTTCCATCGACTCTACATGCTTGTCAGGGTATATCTCGCTCACGCATGTTATTCTGCCGGTAACTATATACTGATTGTCCTTTATATTCTATGATATAGCGATGCGTTTTGTAGCGATCATTTTTCTTTGATACATTACTTTCTTTAGGAGCTTGCCTTTCTGACTTCATGTGTCATAGCGTGATCATTTCATGCCCGTCGCGCTCGCAAAACCTCATGTGAATATCATGCACGCTGGTGTAGAATAATACTTTTTATTACTCGTTTTCGGTCTCTTATCATGTGATGCCTTCAGTGGTCTGTTTCCCTTATCTAACTCTTGCAATATTTTACGTAGACTCAGATCTACAGGTGTTACTCTATCTGATCCACTTTCACAATACGCGAGGCTACATGAAATCCTCTATTGACAAGGGAGTTTGGATGCGAGTTTAACATGTTTGTTTGATGATGATCTAAATCTCTTGGGGATTTTTCAGATTGTTACCTTTAC
Source organism: Papaver bracteatum (assembly GCA_023529315.1). NCBI lineage: Eukaryota > Viridiplantae > Streptophyta > Magnoliopsida > Ranunculales > Papaveraceae > Papaver > Papaver bracteatum. The sequence goes on from JAJJWX010000184.1 coordinate 173,743, forward strand.
TTAACGGGAGAGTTGAAATATGTATCCATCGATTTCCTCTACTTACCTCCATGGAGATAAGTTTTCATAGAAGGACATCCTGATGATGTTGTTGTAGGTAAGGTTTCCCACAACACTCCTTAATCGAGATTTGTATTGAAAGATATAATATTAATCGTTAGATGAATTAAGATTTACCTAATGAATGAATAATGGAGGAGTTGTATCCAGTCCAGTTTTGTCTAGATAGATTTTGACTATGTATCTGGACCAAATGATTTCCAGGTTCACCTGGTCTAAACCAATTTTCCTTGTTTTTAGGATCTGTAACTTCCGGGTTATGCCTGGTCTTCTTAGTAACTGATTTCTCTTTTTCTGAGGATCTGCAACTTCCCGGTTAGAATATGTACCTGGTGAAAAGACGAGGGTACCCAAATACACCACAATCTTTTATTTTGATCACAACCTAAACAAGACCCACTGTGTATAAACCTCTTGGAGCAACAATCACTCAAGGAATATTTCAACACAATTTCCACTTGAATATGGTTAGTCCGGACTGGCCTAACACGTGAATTATTATTTCAGATAAGTGGAGAAATCCAATACACTTTGTGTGATCGTCTATGGATATGAATCGAGACAATACTATGACAAAGTGTTCACTTGATAACCGAAACCTTATGAGATAAATATCAAGTGCCTAGTTAACGTACAAGTGTAATTACTTTAATTGTAATATAAAAAAAATTATAATGCGGAAATAAAGTAAAGCACACACACCAGAATTTTGTTAATGAGGAAAACTACAAGCTTGTAGAAAAACCCCGGGACCTAGTCCATATTTGAATACTCAATGAATTAAGACGCTACAAAAAGTGAACCTGCAACTTCGTGTAGACACTACTAAGTAAACTAAGATCCTAGTTACTCAGCTTCAGTAGTATTCTTGATTTGATAATATCTAGCAGAACCGAAGTTCTCAATAAATAATTAATACCCAATATCCTAGCAGAACAGACGTTCTCTTTAGGATTATATCTAGTATATCTTCTTAATGATTCACTACAACTTCTTCTTCAAATATTCAATCTTCGATTTAATCTTCAAAGTAACAATCTGCAAAAAAAAACTTGATTCCTTATTGATTTGTCGCACAAAACGGAATCTGTTAACAATGGAAAATCAATGAATCTATCTTACGGATCTAGAAAAAAAAACTTAGATCCGTAGAAACGTTAAATCTTTGATCTAGTTTGAGTGAGCCTTATATCAGAAGAGAAGGTTCTCAAGAATAAACAAACTAGGTGCAATCAAAAGATTCAACAATCGTTAGTCAATCAAATCAATAATCAAAAACTAGAATAATAATGCGACCATTTAGTTTTCCTCCAATGGTACTCATAGAGCCTCTTGATCCCACAAAAGTTTTTGGAACACCCTTGCACGAAATGCAAACTTGGGTATTTATAGATCAAGGGAATTTGGATGCCCAGTAATTACCATTAATATCCAAATATTATAACCGAAATCTTGATAACCAAATATTAGCTAGCATATAAAATACTTTACTAATATAAATCAAGAGATATGCTTAATATATATCAAATGTGTTAAAAACACAATAATAAATATAATTCCGAATTTTCAAAATAAATGTGTTAAAAACACATTTACGAAAATTTCCATATTAATACACAATATTATCAAATTAATTCCGAATGTGTTATAAACACATTTATGAAATTATCATAATAATATATTTTCGAATATTAATATATTAAAAGTGTAGTTGCAGGAAATCCTACACTACACCCTTGTTAAGATTTCACAATAATCAACTCATACTTGAAGATTGAAAATGACTCTTTATCATTTAATTCTCAGAAATGTTTACAGAAATGGGAGAAATTAAGAATAAAACTATTCTCTTGAAGTTTTTCTCCCTCCTCAAGATTTTCTCAACTCTCAAAAATACATCATCTCTCTCTGAATCTATAGGAACCCTTTATATAGGAAATTACATAGTGGATGACAGCTAAGTTTTCCTTTTATTTCGGATCTACTCTGCGATCTCATCGCAACAGTTATAATATGAAATATCACAAGCATTGTAACCATCGCAGATCAATCATGCTCTTCTTGTGTTTCTTAAATCGTCAGCTACTACGTCATTCTTTGAACCATTCTTTAAGTTATTCTATGGTGCTCGCTAAGTGTTGTTGAAGAGCTCGCGGTGATAATCGCAGGATTGTTGTTAATCTCGCAAGAATACTGTTCTAGTCCTACATCTTGCCTCTTCTCATGTCTTTTCTGCGAAGGAGGGAAGATCATGAGAATTGAATTTTTTATAATGCCGCAGTTGTTTATCTTTTTGCATTCTTCTGCTTTGACACTTTTCTGTACTCTTCGCCAGCTATTTTCATATTCTTTTTCTTCCATTCAATTTTTGACACGTCCTTTTCAACCACTGCGATCTAACCATTCAGGTCCTTCCTTTGCATTTAATACATTCATCTTCTCGAGAAATCTCTTCTTCTATAAATACTTCTTCATTCCTTGTCTTTCTTCTTTTTACTTCTTTCTTTCTTCTCTCTGTAATTTCTCTGCAAATTCACTGTTCTTCCGTAAATTCCGGATCTGTTACTGTTATAAACTTTGTTTCGATCTTTCATTCTTTCAATCTTCATTCCTAGACTAAAAATGGTTGTAGCTGGTCGCAAATATGAGATGGCTTTCGAGAAATTTCAACAAGAATTTCAAGACAAAGGTTTTACTTTATCCACCATTCCCAATCAAAACTCTAAGTCTGAACTTTCTGTACCATTATTTTCTGACTTTCAATGTAATCGCGAGAAATCATAGTCTCACTAGGTCAGGTTGAAGCTAGTCTTCCCATTCCTCTCTATAACCCGGAACTTCCATTATTCTATGAAATACTTTCTCACGAGAAGTTTTCGCAAGTGATATATCAGTTGGGTGGGGACTGCATTCGTCTGCTGATGGAGTATGCTACTCGCGGTGCTAATAAAAGATCTCGCTACCCTGAGACTGCGAAGAATCCTAAATTTAAGGATATTCCAATTATTCCTGCAATGTATACTGTAGATAATTTCTTCATAAACTATGCCATAATCCCCATGAAGAGGGATAGCACCTGTTGGGGTGTTCGTTTGCAAAAGAAAGATAAAATCGCTGAAGATAAGATTATTATGTTAGATATCGATTGGCATACGAATAATAATCAAGTCCCTCGCCACTCTAGCGATGAAAAATGGTTTCTTTTTCCATTATGTCTTGAAGGTCCCTACATCTCTGGTCTTCATGCATTACCTGCGAATCTCTCAGAATATCAACCATGGGTTTTTAATTGGACTGGAAGGACTAAAGATGTATGTTCTTTCCAATCTTTTGCACAATTATCACTATTGCCTTTCTCATATTTTTATATTCTCGCTAACTACTTCAATCTTTCCATATTGACAGGCTGAACCTCAACTACCAGAATTTTAGGAAACCCAGTACTCTTTTAGCTCTTAAATCCTTCACAGATGAAGTAAGAAGTATTCCTTCATGAATCTTGACAATATATTGTTGCCCCTATTTCTTATCTTTATCTGTGTCCACAGGTAATTGAAGAATTAGAACCAACAAAACCCGCGAGGGCCAAGGTGAAATCTTCAGTTGATCGCAAGGGAAAATCTACTGCCCCTCCAAAAGGGAAGCCTACTGCTCCTCGCAGTGAGGAATCTGGTGATCCACCCTTAAAGAGAAGAAAAACCCAACTCTCTTCTTCTTCAATTCCTCAACCTATTCCTGAAAATTTAAGTGATGATCTTGATAAGGATAACAATGATGATGATTTTGATGATGATGTTGATGTCTTGATAAGATCTCTTCCTCTTCTGAGTCTTCTATGACTCATCTATCCAAAATAAATGGCGATGCTACTTATGGTATCGCAAACGATTACGGAGATGAAGCTCTTAATGGGATATCCCAGGCTCTCGCCAAAGTCTGCGATGCTCCCATATTAGTTGATAATGATTCTTTTCATGGGATCTCAAGATCGCTGACTCCCAGCCTCTTCAACTCGCTTGGTATTCTGGTATGTTTCCACATTTTCAACGTGTCTAGATATTTGTTTTATCGCCATATTTTAATTTATATTATTCTCTCGCAGGTTGGAAAAGCCTCTTTTGCTGCTGCCTCTGATTTGGATAGAAGGTGTGCATCTTCTCACAAGAAGAATATTGTGCTTCGCAAAAAGAATGAGAAGCTAGAATCTGAATTCATTAATCTCCACAGGAAGAATGAACAAATGGAATCTGAACTTGCTAGTCTTCGCGAGAAGAATGCAGATCTTGAGAAAAATCTTTCTCAACAATCGCTCAAAGTATCCAATCTTGACAATGCTAACAAATAACTCTTAGGTATGAAAATTTTCTCCTTTTTTATATATATTTTTACTTTTCATTACTCTTTCTTACTTGAATTATCATTCTCGCAGACATTTATGGTCTCACTGATGAGGCTTCAACCATTCGTTCTTTTCCTGAACCAATAGATGATGATGCTCTTCTAGAGATTCTTAATAATTCTTTGAATAACCCTTCCAAAATTAATTATCTTTCCATAGATGAACTCAGATCTAAGTTTTGCCTCTTAGAGATTGACCACAGATCTTGGTTATATATAACTAACAGATTCAAACAACTTTATCACAACTCCAAAGTAGAGATTAAAACTTTAATGGCCAAGAAAAATGATCTTTCAAAAGACAAAGATCGTATATCTAGACAAGGAGTTGAAACCTTAGCAGATTTCCATAAGACCATTCTTGAAGTTCAAATTGAAAGGGATGGACTTATCCGTGAGAAGGAGGGTTTTATTGAAAGAGAAAACCAAATTCGTTCTCGTCTTCTTATTAATAATGATGATGAGTTTTCCTGGGCTGCTAAAGTTCTTGATAATGCCAGAACTAACTTAGGTGTAGATGTTAGTCTTCATATTGAACAAGCAGCTTTAATTAAAGACTTTATTTCTGGAAGAGAAGGTTGTTAACCATTCTCCCTTGCTTTTGTTATTCTTCCTTGCAAAACTTCCAACTTGTTGTTATATACTCGCAGGAGCTGAAAAGAGGTACTCTGAAAGAATTGGAGAACTTGAAGATGATAAGAATCAACTCGCAAGTACTCTTGCTACTCGTAATGAGAAGTATTCAAGATTGAAAAATCAATTAAGAATTAATGCTGCGAATTTTAGTAGTACTCTTGTTGATGTTCGCAACAATTCCATTAAATTGGTCTGCGATGATCATAACATTCCTCATTCTACATATCCTGATCTTGAAAAAGACACTCCAGCAAAAACTCCAAACCTTGTTATCTCCGATAGTGAAGCTGAGGAATCTGATGAGGATGAAGATGATGGTAAAGATGAAGAAGGAGAAAGATCTAGACAGAATGATGATGGATCTAATTAATTTTGTTTCTTCTTTTATCTTCCTTGTAATTTTTGTACACTTATTTTCTGCTTCTTGTAATATTACTGCGAGTTTCTCCAACTTGATGTATAAATTTCTTTTGCTTCTATCTGTATGAATTAGATAATAATTCTTTTCTGCAATATAGTCAATCAACATAATTATTATTCTTTAACAGTCTATGAAAATGTGTCATATAATAATGTCTACGTAAATTTATCATATGATGATGAATAACAATTTTATCATCCTATGCATTCCCATACTTTCCTCTGTTATTCATCTGCAATATGAGAAATTTGAGTAAAGATTAGATATTAGTTGCGAATAAAATCTATTTAAATATCTGTACTTCCAACCTTACGATTGTATCGCGAACAATAGTTGCACAATTTTATGGTCTCTGTATAAATATCGCAATGCCCATAATCTTTGCGTTCATATCGCAATCATTCAACCTTAATTTCTTGTGGTCTTATTATGCCTTCCTAATTAAAGGTCTTATTTTGCCACATTTTTATTTCTGCGACAAAATCGCAGGACGTCCTTACATTTGCATGTATTGACTCATTGATCTTGTCTTATTTGTATTTTGTTTTTAATTTCTCTGCAACAATATGACAAGTCTAAGTTCTCTTGCGAGAACAAAGTCTTATGACATTGCTGTCTAGCGATGAAATCGCAGGACGTATTTATACTTTCATATAAAAACCCATTTATCTCATCTTAACTTTTTCTCATGGCTTGTTGCCTCTGTGTAATTTTTGTCACGCGACAATATGACATGCCTAGTTGCTCTTGCGAGCATAAATCCCCATGACATTGCCGTCTTAAGACACTTATCATCTCCCTAATGGAGTGTTCCTCCCTTATCTTCCCCCTGCTTGCCCCTTCAAGGAGGGCACATCATCCATACAAGAATAGCCCCTCTCATCTATATTTACCAACAACCAGTTGTTTTCGCAGCCTCTTGACCTTTATGCCTATATGGCTTATAGTTACAAGACTGCACTCTAAGTGGGGTTTTCTTCAGGCCGAGTGCATCATAGCTAAGACTTACCAAGAATGTCCAGGGTAGGTTCGTCCGTCCCGGGCATCCTTGGTTCAACTGTGTATCTCGGCGCCTTAGTCATACTCTGCACTCCTTAGAAGAGATCCTCAGTCGTCCAACCAGGGTATAACCTTATATAGTTGGAAATCCAAGGTACCTCTCCTGAATAGGTTTTCTTTAACCCCAACATCTGCATGACTCAGGTTCCAGCAGCGGTATAACCTTATCCCTGAGTCATGTAAAGAGATACCCCCTTATATGACGTACTTTAGGTCTTACATTTGCCTCTTGCGAAATTGTATCCGCGAACTATGGTGTACGCCATAAAGTCCCGTTCTTTGTTTATTTTGCGAATATCGCAATCTTTTGTTCTTTAAGTAACCTTAAATAATCTCGCGATTTAACTCGATGTTTCTAATGAAAATTTTTCTTTTCGATCTTATTTCAGCTCTTGCATAATTTTTCGACTTCATCATTTTCATTCAAACAAAATAAAACAACAAACCATTTATAGACTTCATCATTTTACCTTCCTACTTCCTGCTTTCTGATTCTGCTCTTTTGTTGCGTTTTGTTGTTTTTTCTCCATCTGCGATACGTTCGCCATCTATTTCCCGCTGCTCATATTTATTTTACAGCATCTCATCCTCTCGCTGCTCTATTGTATCAACCATTAACCTGTCACATCTTTGTCTTTGTTTGATGTTCTGCTTCCAATTGCTATTCTTCGCAACCCTATCTTCACAAGACTTTATATCAATCTCATAACATTTTCTACTCTCACCCCAATCTTCTTTGATGACCCCGACACCATGTAGATGTGGAAATTTAATACATTGATGATAGGTTGACGCCACACCTAAAATTCCATGTAACCAAGTTTTGCCAATTAAGGCATTATAGGGTGTCTCCACATCTACTACACAAAATAAGACTTTTGATTTGATTCCCTTTAATGGTATCCTCATTGTGATCTCTCCCTTTGGTTTATTGGCGCTACCATTGAAACCATATATCTTGTACGTTGAGGGTATTAAATCCTCATCTCTCCCTCCCATGGACTTATAAGTGTGATAAAATAAGATATCTACCAAACTACCTGTGTCGATCAATACTCTATTAATTGCCCATGAATCTTCATTTTCATCGTCTTCAACTTTATCTTCATCTTCACCTTCATCTTATTTTTGTTTTGGGTTTATCTCTAATCTCACAACCAATGGTTGATCATGTATTTCTCCAGGTTCAGGTACTTCTTGTGCGGTGAAAGGAATGGTTTGTTATTGCCACTCCTCTAATGGCGAGACTCTCGCAATGTTCATAATCTCTCTTCCATCTGTGTCTCTCGCGAAGACTCTGCTAAGAAAATTATCGTGGAAGTCCTCAATAGTTTTGTATGAATGTACGATGGAATTACAAAACAAATTCTTTGCCTTTGCTCCAACCTCTATCACGAATGTTTCTGCTCCTTTTACAGTATTCAACCTACGAATATCTGGTGCTGGTGGTAGCTGCTGAGATTGCGGATGTCCTATTAGAAAATGATTTAACTTTCCTTGATCAATCATCCTCAAAATTATTCTTTTTACATTCCTGCAATCGTTTATTGAATGCCCATGGAAATGATGATAAGGACAAAATTCTTGATTTCGATTATTCTGATGTGGCTCTTTTCCCATGTTCCAGGGTGATGGTATATTTTCCATCAAAATGATAGCTTCCCAATTTTTTTCTATGCTGGCATTCAGGGGTGGCATCTTAATTTCTTCCCATATTACTCTTTGATTCCCTTGTCCTCTAAAATTATTTCGCCTCTGACCACCATAAGTTTCTTGCGGATGATCCAATCTTTGAATTTTATTATTTCCACCGCAATTATAATAATTCCTTTCACTTTCATACTCTTCTTGATCTCGACTTCCCATAGCTACTAACTTCTGCTGATTTTCAATCACCATTTTCTCTTGCTGTGACTGCGAGGTGCTCGCCACATTGTTGATCATTTTAGGAAGTAAACTCTCATTCGCTTCTATTGAGCCGGTGTTTGCGACTGGGTATGATTCCATCTCATTTTGTTTTTCCTCCAAAGCAATGTATTCTTCTTGTAGTTCTCGTAGATCAATCATTGTGATGGTATTTTTGATTATGAAAATTTGTATGTACAGCAGATTGATTGCGAACATGGCATTAATGAAAGATAAAATGAGGTATCTATCATCCACTCTTCCTGCCATTTCACTGCACATTGTCTTCCATCTTATGGTTAGGTGTTTCAGACTCTCTCCAATCCTCTGTTTTAATCCAAATACATCTTCAATACCTATCCGCGATGAATTATTGCTTATATATGCTCCCAGAAATGTAGCTTGCAAGTGGTCGAAAGAAGTTATAGTATTTTTGGGCAATCCCTCGAACCATTTTAGCGCCTCGCCAGTTAAACTAGATGCAAAATATTTGCATAACACAGCGTCATGGTTTTCCCACTGCAGCATATACCTAACATAAGCCTTGACATGTTGAACATCACAGGTTGTCCCATCGAAGATACTGGTTAATGCTGGTAAATTGCATTTTGGAGGGATTCCTCTTAATTATACATCTTGAGTGAACGGAGTTCTCGCAGCTTATTCAATGGCTTCATCAAGTTGTCTCCTACCTCCTTCTCTTCTGTTATTCAACATTCCCCTCATTTCTGCTAATTCTCTTAAAATTTGTTCATTCCCGGCTGAATTTTGCTCTATTAGTCTTTTCAGTGTAGCTTCTCTTCTTCTGCGTTCATGTCTTTCTTGTCTTGCGAGATTCTGTATATCTTCATCTGCATCTTCACTCTGCCTTCCCCTGCGATTTTCCTCTTCACCTCCTTCTTGAATTCGCAACTGATTATGTCTTCCAATTTCTTCTCTGCGAGTTTCTTCATTCCTCATCGTTTCTCTTCGTTGTCTTTCTATTCTCCTTTGTATTCTATCATATTCCTCATTGATATCATTGTTATGGAGATTTGTGTGCGTCCTCTTTCTTGATTGTCATGATTATTCTGCCGTATTGCTTCTTGGAATTCTTGTTCTTCCACTTTTGCTCTTAATCTTTCTGTCTCGCAAGCCAGACGTGCTTGTTCAGCGTAATGTCTCTCAATTTCCTCCTCAATAATTCTTTGATTTCTTTGGATTTCTCGCCCATGTAATATTCTTCTACCTTCTTCTCGATTTTCTTCACCATCCTGGTTATTTCCACCCTCTTGATTTCTATTATCACGTCTACCATTCACAGTTTTACCGCGTGGAATGTAGCAATCATGAATCATCTCTTCTTCTCTATGATGATGCTCTTCATTCGGATTTTGCATTCCTTCTCGGATATTTTCTCTAGCATTTCTCATAGGGGAATTTTTCCTTGGCTCTTCTCTAAATGATCTTGAATTTGACCTAGCAGTACTTCTTGATCTTCTTCTTTGTAATATCAAATTCTCCATTCTCAACTCGTGATTTTGTCTTGTTAAATTTGCACATTCTTCCGCCTCTAATCTTCTTTCCTCCAGTGTTCTCTGTCTTAAATCATCTGTTGTTTCATTTTCGTCTTCTCCATGAATTAATCCTTCAACCACTCCTTGATCTCTGTCTTCTCTTCTTTTGTTTCTTAATTGTCGATCTTCTGCTTCTTCCGTTGAATCTGATCGCCAAGTATGCACGCTAACTCTATCATAATCCAAAACTCTATCTTGTATTGGTGTTTGCTGGTTTGGGTGTTGAATTTGATTTTCTCCTTCATTCCTTGTTCTATTTCTTCTTGTTCTTATTCTTGAAGATTCTCCCACTTCACTTGTTTCTCCACCTGCAAGTCTTTTACTCCTCCTTACAGTTTTTGGTGGTAATGACGTGTTTCTTCTTCTTCTAGCCATTAAACTTAGTAATCTGTTGAATGTTGCGTAAGATCTTTCACTAATTATTCCAAATTCCTTCCAATTACAATGTCAATTTTTATCTTTTTCTTCAAATAATCATCAATTCCACCCTGTTTCGGGCGCCAAAATGTAGTTGCAGGAAATCCTACACTACACCCTTGTTAAGATTTCACAATAATCAACTCATACTTGAAGATTAAAAAAGCCTCTTTATCATTTAATTCTCAGAAATATTTACAGAAATGGGAGAAATCAAGAATACAACTATTCTATTGAAGTTTTTCTCTCTCCTCAAGATTTTCTCAACTCTCAAAAATACATCATATCTCTCTGAATCTATAGGAACCCTTTATATAGGAAATTATATAGTGGGTGACAGCTAAGTTTTCCTTTTATTTCGGATCTACTCTGCGATCTCATCGCAACAGTTATAATATGAAATATCGCAAGCATTGTAACCATCACAGATCAATCATGCTCTTCTCGTTGTATGCGTGTCGTTACCACAACAAATTAATTAATACTTTACTACCTAATTAACAAGTAATATAGGGTAGTCAAGGTCGATCCCACGAGGAGCACGAGATTCTAGTTGTAAATTTGTCACACAAAGGGGGGTATTGATTAAGAATTTGAGAAAGTAAATAAAATAAACAAAGCAATTAAAAGGAAATCAATAAGAGAGATTAGATCAAGGAATCCTTCTTCGCTGCAAAACAATGATTAAAGTTATGTTCTTTTCCACTTCTTATTAGTCACAAATTATCACCAACCGTAGGTATAGCAGCTAGATCAGTGCTAACCCAAAAAATCCCTTATATCACCGGATACGGAAGTTCTCGACTACCGGATTCTATTCACCAAACCACCTAGTAGTAGATCACTCAAGATGTAATTTAGTTAAACGCATTAAGATTTATGAATTTATTAGGTTGATATTAGTAGTTAAACTCTTAGATCAAGGTCCACTTGCTAACGTTGTTTTTACACACAATTGCTCCACGGAATCCCTCCGCAAGGTCTCGTGTTTGCTACTTATGTAAAGAGTCAAGAAACGATTACTTATCCCCTAACTTTCACTAGCTATAGATCAAATTAACAAATCAATCTAGTTGTACACCTAGATAATCAATCAATCAATCATGAATGTCTTTAAGATCACTCCTATTAGTAAAAACAAACGATAATCATGTGAAAACTTCAAAGTAGATTTAAAACAAACTCAAAACATGTTAAGAACTAGGAATTCATCCTCAATCAAATTAGTTACTCATATTAAAGAGTTCACACAAAGAGAAAAGTATTGTGTGTGTAAAAGTGTGCAAAAGTATTGTAAAAGATGTGTGTATCTAAGTGCATCTATATGTATGGAAGTGTAGAAGTTCTTCTCTATTTATAGGCTTCAATGTTCTCCATATCTTCTAAGGAATAGAATCCCTTTCCTTTTGTAGCTCAATTTCCAAATCCAAGCCTTTCTCAAATCTTTCATCTCCTCTTTCCAAATCCAATCCGAATTCTTCATTTAATTCCAAGTCCAACTCTTCACATCCCATGAGAGAAATCCACACAAAATTCTGCAACTTTGGCTCGCCGGAAAACTGTGTTTTTGGCCGGAAATAGGCCGAAATCCGTCGCCGCCGGCTACCTGAAAATTCTCCTCCGGTCAAGGAATATTCTGTTGGTCAACCGTTAAGACTAACTGTCAAAAGAGTCAACCGTCAGTCAATTGTTAGTCAGCAGGTCAAGGGGGTCAAGGTCAAGGGGCTGAGTTAGAACGAGTCAAAACCAAATCAGCCAGCTAATTCGGCTGACTGGTTCTGGTTGCCAATTTATTTCTGCCAAATACTATGCACGGCCAAGATGTCCGTGCATTCTCTGCCACCCAGCCATGATGGTTGTGCACATTCCTGCACTTCATATCATTCATTCCCCACTGTAAGTCCATCTCAACGCCACAAAATAGCCATTCCACCTGCAATTCTCCTTCTATTTCTTCTCCTAGCACTTGCACAACAATTATATCTGAGCTGCAAGACCAAATCCATCCCTGTAATCTATAGATAGCCCCTGCAACTCACATACACAGAACCAACTCCAGCTCCAATTCATTTCATCATCTCCCTGTGTAACAGCACTCCAATCTTCACCAATTCAGAAACTCATTTCATGCCTTTGACCAGCCATACCACCTCCCTGCAACTCCATAAAAGCACAAATCATCAACACCACCATCTGCAACTTCAATAGCTCACAAAGAAAGACAACCCCATTACAACCAACACTTCAAAGCCATTTTGATTCATTTTCTCTATGGTTCAGGGAACTGATTCAACATCAATTCCTCCCTCTCTAGTTTTACCACCTGCAATTACCTTTACAGTTCACATCGCCAGTTCAGTTCACAGTGAACATATCCTTTTATCATCAAAAGCCATCTCAGATCCCTTTGAACTTCAATTGTATCTGTTACCCGATCTGTTTATCACTCACACAGAACCCATTAATTAATCAGTCCATCACTTTGAACATCAGCATCAACCTGTAGCTCAGGACCCTAACTTCAATTCCGTCTTCCATGATTATCATTAATCTCTTGAATCAATTCCACCCAACCCTTGGCCACAATCCCATACTTGTTCTCGCTTCCATTTCATCCACCAAAACCCAAATTTCTTCATTACAATACCACCAGACAACTCAGTCAAGAACTCATTCGAATTCTAATACCCATTCTTCATAATTCAATTCCTCAAACTCCACCGAACTCTTGAGAATCAACAGCTCCAACCGAACCCATGAATATCATTGCCGTTCTTCTCTGAATTTCAATCAACTTCCACAAACCCTAACTAGTTCTTAGCTGTTGTATGGAATTTGGGGGAAGAACTGAGAAACTGCTTTCTCTCGACTTAGGTTTAGGTCTTGACTCTTGAACATGGGACGGCTTATTTGCACCCCATGATAAGAACCACCCAATGCTAATTACACCCTTTGATAATGTATAAGGGATACCCAGATAGAAGCCCCTTAGCCACCACTGGTCATTGCTTAATACTCCTCCAAATCAGAGACGCCCCTTAACATTGACAGGGCTCCAGATAGTGCGCGCCTTCTGAAATGACAATTATGCCCTTTTTGCCCAATTTTGGTGATTTCTCCTTCTTTTCTTCCGTGCGACTCCAGAGTACCTAATAGCTCAAAAACACACGTAAAATACATAATTCACTAGAAAAATAACAAAGAAAGCATAAACTACTAGATAGTAAATTAGGGGTATTCTACACCTATCAAATTCCCCCACACTTAGACTTTGCTAGTCCTCGAGCAAATCAAACCAAAACTTACAACTTCAAAGCGTTCCAGCATCCCAAGCATCCTAAGAGTTATGAAGACATAGAGTTTCTGCATGCTAGTAATGAGAAGTTAGAAATACTAAAGAACATATTCTTATTCTTAAATGTTGAGTGAGAAATAACCACACCATAATGAGAGAACACGTGTTTGAGAAACGATCAATAAGCATTTCGCCTTGACTTCTGCCTCACTTAAAAGGGTTTTATGATAATTGCACTCAAAAAGACGGCTTTTTTATGGGTCTCACATATGTGCAGGTAGGAACGAAGAGAGAATTCCTGCAACACGTTGAATGGTGGGAAGAATAACTTCCGAAATTTTGAAAAACCCACATCTTTTAACATTTTGAAAAACCATTTTTCTAACGATCTCTAAGAAAGGAAATCAACCACTTATATCGAGGATGAGATTACTTACTTACCTTCACATCCGATTGCCAATTATGATAACACCACTCTCACGGAATCCAATAGAAACGTCTTCCGCTCCTTGTCTTCATCTTCTTGGTCATCGGCTTCAACTATTGATGATAAACACTTGAACTTCATAAATCCTTAACAATTTGTAACCTTTTTCCTCAAAATCCTTGTCGCTTGAAACTTCCTTATAGATTTTCCTTCCCCACGGCTTATTCAAAACAAAACAATAATAGATATTTCTCTTGTCTCATATATATATATATATTTTTTTTTTCTTTTTTTTTTCTTTTTTTTTCTTTCTTTCTTTTCATTCTTTTTTTTTTTTTAGACAAGAAAAACAAAATACAAAACAAAGTGAAAAATAAAATAAACCATGGCCGTGGAAAAGTACTTTACCACTTGATTCTTCACAACTTGTATCGTCTTGAAATCATAAACTTCAATAATTCTCACCTTTTACTTTCTTCGCTTTGTAAATACGTCTTAACACTTGAATATAGAATTACCTCATTGTATTGTAAGTCTTCAACTTTGATATAAAATTATGCTCTTTTTCTTGTTCCATTGTTGCTTTCAAACCTTGAACCTTTTCAACTTTCCTTGTAGATTTTGATGTCGCTCCCTTGTTGTTGATGATTATGTTTCTATGGACCCGTTGTTGTCGAGCGAGAGAATGGTGCTAACTGCAAATCGAACTACAAGAAGGTAGCTTTCATCTATAAACGTCACCCTCATGATTGACAAAGATTAGCACTCAAGAGATCAAAATAGTGCTGAAATTGGTGTGAAATTGGGTAGCTCACCATTCTACCCGGAATTAACGTACGGTGACACACACTCAAAAGAAGCTCTTTAGTAAAGGAAGAATTTTTGGTCGGTGCCTCTCATGATATGAAAATGGGTAGTCTCCACTAATGATTGATCAGCAACTCTAATAACGCACTTCTCCCTGCACCAAATTTGCATCACCGGCATGATTAAATCCATTATTTAACACTCTAACAAGCAAGAAATCGAACGTAGTTCCCTAACACTTCCGAGTTCAATTATGTCGGTCAGAATTCTCTATGTAATCATACCTAGAATTATGCTAGTGACTCTAAAATCTCTAAAAGTTGAAAGTTTTAATGCAAAATTATTTTTCTCTTTTTTTTTATGCAAAAATATATGCGTAGCCACTCCCCCACACTTAAACCTTACATTGTCCTCAATGTAATTGAATCGTCCAAGTAAAATCAAGGTGGGAAATCCTAATATGATATGAAAAAAAAAAAAAAAAAAAGCAAAATAAAAGGATAAGAAATACAAAACCGGTGGGTTGCCTCCCACTTAGCGCTTGTTTTAAAGTCGACGGCCCGACATGGCTATTGTAAGACTCACTCCCCATATACCAACAATCGGAAAATTTGGGGGTCCTCCCATAGTACCTGTTTTTCAAACAATAACTCCATACAAATATTAGCACAAGAAAATAATAGTAAAGTTATAGCTCGATAGAAATTTCCCCCACACTTATTTTTGTCCACACTCGGAAGTGTATAAAGAACATAGAATTTGGGAATTTCTATGCATTCCTCTTGGCAAACCTGCATAGTATTAGCATCAAGTGTTTCCAATGGTGGATATCGAGAAACAAAGTCATTCAAAAATACTTTCGAAGCACATACATTCAAACCAATAAGAGGTAAAGGAGAAGAATTAACATGCAAAGGGTTAGACAAACCTTGCATAATTTCTTGTATTACGGTATCCTCCTCATTCTTAAAAAATTCAAGTGAACTACTTACCTCTTGTATATCGTGGTCCTCTATCAAACTTTGCAACCATTCTTCATCATTTTCTACCTTAACCAAAGTCTCGGCATCATCATAATCATTAACAAGTTCAATTGGGTCTTCCACATATTCAATCAATTCGGTTTCATTATCGAGCATCATCTCTTCAACATCTTCATCATCGGAGTCGGGCCATTCACTAAAGTGATTTTCGTCGGTAAAAATTGTAAGATCTTCTTGTGAGGGTGTTATACCGTTTACAACAATAGGAAAGTCACACCCAATCTCCTCCTTTTGAATAGGCGAAGGATCGTTATTATGATCCGGAGTTGGAATAACTTCCTCATGGTTGCAACTTTCATACACTTCCGCGGACTCATAATTTTCCCTAAGGAATTTTTTCCAAGCACTAAATGCATCTTCCTCAAGCTCTACCTTTTGAATAGGTGATTGATCATTATTAAGATCAAGGCTCGAGTAATCTACACTAGCGTCATCAAAAGTTTCCAAAGGTTGGTCCTTTTCAACACAATCATCTTCATTATCGGAATCACCATAATAAGAATCTTCATCGGTTTCATAACCTTTATCCCGACGTCGTTTAAGTTCCATATGAATAGTCCTACTAATTTCTGCGACAAGCTCTTCCGAGTCTCCATCATCTTCCAATTTGTATAACTTTTGTGCAAGTTTCCGGACATTAACACGCTTACCACCGTTTATAAAGTTTCGAGATTGTATATCCTTAAAAAGTGAAGGAAAAACACGATGAAGAGGAGTATATTCCCAACTCTCCGTCTGCACATTACTAGAAAACAATGTATTAGAAGCATAATTATCCGTCCATCCTTGTGATTGTCTACTTACATACCCGTCATAAGGTTGTTGATATGCATGAGAATATCCATAAGGTTCCGTAGGATTTTGATCATAGCCAAAAGATTGATTTTGATTGTATCCTAAGGATGGTTGGAAATTGCCATGATGTTGAGTTTGAAAATCGTATTGATTGTTGAAATATGCTTGCTCTTGTCCACCATACATGGAAAACCGGTACCTGAAAAACAATTCTCAAAAACTAAGTTAGATACGATAAAGAATCCAACAAAGCAAGAATAAATCAAAAAGTAAAAACAAATAAAATCATCCGATGCTCCCCGGCAACGGCGCCAAAATTTGTATGTGTGTCGTTACCACAACAAATTAATTAATACTTTACTACCTAATTAACAAGTAATATAGGGTAGTCAAGGTCGATCCCACGAGGAGCACGAGATTCTAGTTGTAAATTTGTCACACAAAGGGGGGTATTGATTAAGAATTTGAGAAAGTAAATAAAATAAACAAAGCAATTAAAAGGAAATCAATAAGAGAGATTAGATCAAGGAATCCTTCTTCGCTGCAAAACAATGATTAAAGTTATGTTCTTTTCCACTTCTTATTAGTCACAAATTATCACCAACCGTAGGTATAGCAGCTAGATCAGTGCTAACCCAAAAATCCCTTATATCACCGGATACGGAAGTTCTCGACTACCGGATTCTATTCACCAAACCACCTAGTAGTAGATCACTCAAGATGTAATTTAGTTAAACGCATTAAGATTTATGAATTTATTAGGTTGATATTAGTAGTTAAACTCTTAGATCAAGGTCCACTTGCTAACGTTGTTTTCACACACAATTGCTCCACGGAATCCCTCCGCAAGGTCTCGTGTTTGCTACTTATGTAAAGAGTCAAGAAACGATTACTTATCCCCTAACTTTCACTAGCTATAGATCAAATTAACAAATCAATCTAGTTGTACACCTAGATAATCTATCAATCAATCATGAATGTCTTTAAGATCACTCCTATTAGTAAAAACAAACGATAATCATGTGAAAACTTCAAAGTAGATTTAAAACAAACTCAAAACATGTTAAGAACTAGGAATTCATCCTCAATCAAAATAGTTACTCATATTAAAGAGTTCACACAAAGAGAAAAGTATTGTGTGTGTAAAAGTGTGCAAAAGTATTGTAAAAGATGTGTGTATCTAAGTGCATCTATATGTATGGAAGTGTAGAAGTTCTTATCTATTTATAGGCTTCAATGTTCTCCATATCTTCTAAGGAATAGAATCCCTTTCCTTTTGTAGCTCAATTTCCAAATCCAAGCCTTTCTCAAATCTTTCATCTCCTCTTTCCAAATCCAATCCGAATTCTTCATTTAATTCCAAGTCCAACTCTTCACATCCCATGAGAGAAATCCACACAAAATTCTGCAACTTTGGCTCGCCGGAAAACTGTGTTTTTGGCCGGAAATAGGCCGAAATCCGTCGTCGCCGGCCACCTGAAAATTCTCCTCCGGTCAAGGAATATTTTGTTGGTCAACCGTTAAGACTAACTGTCAAAAGAGTCAACCGTCAGTCAATTTTTAGTCAGCGGGTCAAGGGGGTCAAGGTCAAGGGGCTGAGTTAGAACGAGTCAGAACCAAATCAGCCAGCTAATTCGGCTGACTGGTTCTGGTTGCCAATTTATTTCTGCCAAATACTATGCACGGCCAAGATGTCCGTGCATTCTCTGCCACCCAGCCATGATGGCTGTGCACATTCCTGCACTTCATATCATTCATTCCCCACTGTAAGTCCATCTCAACGCCACAAAATAGCCATTCCACCTGCAATTCTCCTTCTGTTTCTTCTCCTAGCACTTGCACAACAATTATATCTGAGCTGCAAGACCAAATCCATCCCTGTAATCTATAGATAGCCCCTGCAACTCACATACACAGAACCAACTCCAGCTCCAATTCATTTCATCATCTCCCTGTGTAACAGCACTCCAATCTTCACCAATTCAGAAACTCATTTCATGCCTTTGACCAGCCATACCACCTCCCTGCAACTCCATAAAAGCACAAATCATCAACACCACCATCTGCAACTTCAATAGCTCACAGCAGCACAACCCCATTACAACCAACACTTCAAAGCCATTTTGATTCATTTTCTCTATGGTTCAGGGAACTGATTCAACATCAATTCCTCCCTCTCTAGCTTTACCACCTGCAATTACCTTTATAGTTCACATCGCCAGTTCAGTTCACAGTGAACATATCCTTTTATCATCAGAAGCCATCTCAGATCCCTTTGAACTTCAATTGTATCTGTTACCCGATCTGTTTATCACTCACACAGAACCCATTAATTAATCAGTCCATCACTTTGAACATCAGCATCAACCTGTAGCTCAGGACCCTAACTTCAATTCCGTCTTCCATGATTATCATTAATCTCTTGAATCAATTCCACCCAACCTTGGCCACAATCCCATACTTGTTCTGCTTCCATTTCATCCACCAAAACCCAAATTTCTTCATTACAATACCACCAGACAACTCAGTCAAGAACTCATTCGAATTCTAATACCCATTCTTCATAATTCAATTCCTCAAACTCCACCGAACTCTTGAGAATCAATAGCTCCAACCGAACCCATGAATATCATTGCCGTTCTTCTCTGAATTTCAATCAACTTCCACAAACCCTAACTAGTTCTTAGCTGTTGTATGGAATTTGGGGGAAGAACTGAGAAACTGTTTTCTCTCGACTTAGGTTTAGGTCTTGACTCTTGAACATGGGACGGCTTATTTGCACCCCATGATAAGAACCACCCAATGCTAATTACACCCTTTGATAATGTATAAGGGATACCCAGATAGAAGCCCCTTAGCCACCACTGGTCATTGATTAATACTCCTCCAAATCAGAGACGCCCCTTAACATTGACTGGGCTCCAGATAGTGCGCGCCTTCTGAAATGACAATTATGCCCTTTTTGCCCAATTTTGGTGATTTCTCCTTCTTTTCTTCCGTGCGACTCCAGAGTACCTAATAGCTCAAAAACACACGTAAAATACATAATTCACTAGAAAAATAACAAAGAAAGCATAAACTACTAGATAGTAAATTAGGTGTATTCTACACCTATCACTCGTGTTTATTCAATCGTCAGCTACTACGTCATGCTTTGAACCATTCTTTAAGTTATTTTGTGACGCTCGCAAAGTGTTGTTGAAGAGCTTGCGGTGATGATCGCAGGAGTGTTGTTAATCTCGCAAGAATACTGTCATGGCGATATTCTGGTCCTACAAAAAGCATATTTCCAAATATCAAAAGATATTAGGAATATTCCGGTTTGAGTATCAAGGAATATCTTTAAACAATTAATAAATAAGATTTATGCACATGTTCAAGTATGTCGACATCTTTACTTTGAAAGTCCTCTTTCATACTTACTCACTTGAAGCCGATTTACCACACTTCCAAACAAGTTTAGAATTGGTTCACCTGACTTTCAAGAACTATGTGATTGATCAAGTACCACTCAATCACAAACCATGGGTGTAACGGTTCTACCGAAACAAGTTTAGGTTCTACTCCATGTGAGTACTGTGCATAGTTACACTAGATTACCATAACTCGGCTGACTAGGTACTAGGATCGGTTCCCCACATATATTTGGTATCTGACTTGTATGCACTGCACATGTCCATAGGATCGGTTCCCCCTTCCCAAAAATGTGTTGCACATGTTCATAGGATCGGTTCCCATTTTTCCATAAACCTTGTTGCATCTCATATAAGGATCGGTTCCCCTTGTGATGCACTGCACCTCATACTAGGATCGATTCCCCTTCTCCCAGTAATAAGTTCAGACACTCACAACCCGATCATACCCCAAGTGATTACTTAAGATAGGTTTCACTAATAAAAGTCATGCCAGTACATAAGTCAGGCCTCATGTGAATAGTTTTACCAAGAACACAGACAAGTCATGAGCGGTTATACTAATCACACATATTGGTCATTCATAAGATATGCAATGAAGAATAGCCCCAATAACGCCTGGCAATTTCCTTTTCGGTTCAAAACACATGTAAACATTGTTCCCTAGGATGAAATCCTCACCTCATACCCATACATAATCACAATAGCATTTAAATTATTATGTCGATGTCTTATCTACAAATTTTAATGGTTAAGAAATAAACCTCGTATTATATTCCTTAACTCTTTGATCATAGTAATATATCCTCGCATGTTATGTTTTCAATCTAAAATATTTGAAGGACACAAGATAAAAATGGAACAAGTCAAGTCATAGTTACTAACCTCAAGATGAAGGATAATGTCTTTGTTGTCTTCAATCCATCTTCAGATCTTTGTGAGTAACTGGAGCACAATACTTCTATCATTTCTAGTCTACCCTATCGAAGTTGATTGTAGTTTACATATTAGTGACTCGAGTTTTGGAACTAAATATGACAACCAGTCTTGACATACCAACGCTTGGTGGGTTCAACCGAGCAGTGCTCTAACAATCTTCCCCTTTGTCAATTTAATGACAAAACTCTATTACATATGGAGAAACAAATTACAAAAATAACTCATTCTACATACGTTACATTCATATTTCAACAACACAAAAACCTGGAGATATTCAAACCATAAATGCCGCAGCGGCATTATAATAACAAAGCCCATACTCCTCCTAAAGGTGAGATAGGTAGATATTAAATCCGAACGTCTTTGTTATCCCAATCATATGATATGTTACTCTCCCTTAGTATGAGCTTTTCCTCATTCGTTAGATAAATGTTCAAGCACCATTGTCCTCTTCCCTAGTGACACCAATCAACCATAAAATTGATACCGGCATCACTTGTTTACTCCATATATTTTTCTCCCTTTTTGTAACAAAAATGACAAAGAAACGAAAAAATAATGGACAACACGAAAAGGATCTTACAAATCTCAAAATAAACTTGCAACCTGTTGAGTCAAGCACGAGGGTTCCACAAACCATTTTTGATAACCAATACCAAAACAGAAACTACAAGTAATTACGTTTTGATATGTTATCATGGAAATAATTGCCCGAAGCAATTTTCCCAACTAGTTTAGCAAACCAAAAATCAACTAAGCAACTTAGTTCCTTTGATAAACCGATTATATAAATACAACCGCTTCATTCGATAAGACCAAAACAAAGATAAACTCAATTTTTATCATCAGGTTCTAATTATCCATATAACTTAGACCTTTAGATTTCAAACAAGCCAAATACTAGGTTAGTTAACTAGCATTTCCTTGTTTAGGCTTTCAGCTGACTTAAATAACTGAATTTCCACTTTGATAAGTCTAACAAAGATCAAAATTAACTTAGTTTATCTCATCCGAAATAGAATTGGACTAAACAACTCGTCCCGTCAACATATTCATTCGTTAAGACATAAATAATTCATACAAACCAATAAATAAACTTGCATAATTATTCACCTCAACCGGATACAATAGAAACAACACACATAAACCAAAGTTTTACTATTGCACCGAAATTTCGTAAGCTTAAACAATTGATACTACACAATAAAACACAAATAACAATTGTTTTACTTAACTGGAAGCAATTGAATTAACATAGACATTAAAGCACCACAATTGCACCAAATTTTATAAGCCTAAACTAATAATATCACACAACAAAGTAAGATAACAAAAGTTTTACTTAACCATAAATAATTGAATCACACACACATCCATACATACATAATGGAATAAACACATCAATTGTACCAACAATTTCTTTTAAGCAAAAGCAATATATATATCAAATAAAAACAAGCTTTTCTTAAATATGAAAACAATTAACTAACAAGATTGTTACCTCAAATTTCGCATCCACTTGATCTCCTCATTGTTTTTATCATCCTTTCGCAAAGACAAGATAACAGCAAACAAAACCTTTACCAGAGAAAGGTTGAAAAGGTTTTAACTATTACGTGCCAATAGTAATAAGCTAATACCAAAGAATCATATGTATACTATATACACAACTTATGAGAAATAAATTGATAATATTATAATCGTGACTCACATATGTGATTAATTGTCATCATCCTTTTATGATTATTTGATTAAGCAACCCAACAAGTTAGATATGAAACCCGCTAAATCAAAAGTCACAAAATCATAAAAAGGTAATCGATTATGAGACTATCTCATATAACGTTGACAACACGGAGATACATTCATTTGTTCAAGAACGTTTAACACAATATTCTGAATGTCATGAGTATTGAAACTCATCATTCGAGTATCATCATTGTGACTATCTTTTGATACCATCCTGATTGTCTTTATAGAAGACTTTGGACTCCATTTAGAAATGGGTTTTGCTGAAGCAACTTAGTTCTTCCTATTATTTCTTCCTGAAATCCAAGATGAATCTCTTGAGGAAACATTAGGGTAACTGAAATGTTAAAAACTCCGAGAGTTAGTCTTTCTCCAATTTGGAACATCAGATCTAGTCTTTACAATGTTATCTCTCCTTTTGTAGTTTGAGCGATTCTGAGAAAACTTTGTAAAACCATGATAAGCAAACGTTGAACTATCATTATAATAATTCTTTTGTTCATTTTTAGGACAATGATGTCCTGATTTAGCATTATTGAGTTCAGCCAATTTTGCGGAAACACGTGCATCTATGGCTTTTTCATTCCTTTTACGGAATCTGCATCCTCTTTCCAAGTGTCCTTTATTACCACAGTAAGATCAATGCTTAGTAACATATGAATCATGGGGTTTGTGTTACCTTGTTGTGGATTTTCTTTCATCGGAGTTTGATGAAATCCATTTTTCGCTGAAGATGAGGGTGCTACAGATTTTTCTTTTATGGAAGAGCAATCTTTTGTGGTAACTTTTGAAGCAATTTCTTCAGCAGAGTCTTTAGGCTTTACAAACTTTGTCTTCTGTTTAGCATTCAAAGTTTGTTTACCTTTGTATCTCAATCCTCGAGTGTCACGAGGAACTCTATTTGACTTCAGCATCGAGTCAAGTTGTTTTGTGCTACTATCGAACTATTTCAAGTCCTTTTTTAGACTCATATTCTCTTTCTCCAACATTTTTATTTTTTCAAGAGCATCATCTAGATCAACCTTAAGTTTATCAATTTAAACTTTAAAATCTACAGAAATTTCAGATTCGGTAGAATTACTTACCTTAGTATTTTTTAGATTCTCCAGCTCCTTATGTAGTTTCCTTTCTCGATCATGACTTTCTTCAATCTGCTCTCTGTAACTTCTCATGCATTCAAGATAATTACCAGCACCAATGATCTCAATTTCATTCTCTAATTGATTAAGTTCCTTTTTCAATCTTTCATTCTCTTCACGAAGATCACAGTCGAGTGCCTTTGGCTCTGGGGCTTCTCGATTATCACCTTTTTGTTTTCTGTATTTTTCCGAGACTTCAAGATAAGTCTCACCATTACTTACACGTTCGATATCCTTATATAGAATATCAAGTTCCCTTTTAAGATTTTCATTTTCTTTGCAGAGTTTATCACATTCAAGTGTTTTTTACTCTAAAGTTACGTCAATATCCTTTCCAGATGTGCATTCAATATGTAGGATCCAAATATCACACAACAATAAAAGCTCGCGAGAATGTAGCGAAGCTTGCAATAAAGTAGCGGAGCCCGAGAGAAGATAGCAGAGCCTGCGAAATTGTAGTGAGAAGCATGGGATCCTGAAATAGGGGGGAATATGAACTGTACTCCACTACATGTGAGCTTTCATCTACTATGTAAACACCTATATAAAGAGGAAGGGATAAGAGAGAAAAGGAGGGATAGATATTTTTGTAACAGAGAGAGAGAGACTTTATTTTTCTTTATCATATTCTTCCCCTAAAACTAAATCTAGAGCTCCAAATACTCATTAATGGAGTCTCCATGTAACTCAAATGTAATTTCAATAATCATAGTGAAGAACCCTAACCCCGTGGATGTAGATCACATTGATCGAACCAAGTAAATCCTTGTGTCCATTTTATAATTTTAGCACTTTAATTCTTATTTTGATTATGAAATAGATTTAGATCTAGGAAATATCATGAGGGGTGTAGTGTGGGATTCCTGCAACTACATTTTGGCACTAGAAACAGGAAGGAGTAAAGGATTTATCCTTCCTATAACTTGTTAGATCAAGAAAATTTTAAAAAATAGCTATTGTTGGAGTTAGTCTTCATTAGATCTTAAAGTTTCGGGAGCGAAATTAAAAGTTTTGTGGAGGAACTTACACTTTCAGGAAACAACATCATCAACAGTTCAAAGAAAATGAAATTTCCTTCTTCTTTCAACATTAGAGGCAACAACAAATCTTACCAGATCTACGAAATTCAGAAGAAAAAACCAAAGTTCACAAGAAAAAATGAAATTTCAGTGGAAGAAATTCATCTTCAGAAGACAAATGATGTTGAAGTTCGCAGAAATCCAATAACAACAGGAAAGAGAGGCAAATGTGAAAGAAATTAAGGAAGGACAAAGAGAGGATAAGAGGCAGACACTGTAATTTCTATCACAAAAAGAAATTCGCACAGATGGTTCAAGACTGAGCGAACAAGCAGTAGGTCGTAGGATCGATTCTTCCTTATCGCGAATGTATTCAGGCCACCAAAATGGCATCCCTTATTTATGAAACATATATAAGGCTATCCCGTAACGCTCGCCTGATTGCAGATAATGTTTCCTATGAAATGACCTTTCTGCCCTTTCTGCTCCAACCGAGTGTTTTCTTCTTCTTTCGCTCCAAATGACTCCAAAACACCTAATAAGCTCAAAAGTGATCATAAGATACATATTTTATAAGAAAACTCGCAAAGAAAGCATAAACAATAGATAAATATCAAGGTTTTTAAACACCTATCAGAAGGGAATATGTTTTAGGTTAAAGGGTTGGGAAGCATAGGTTTATTTGAAATGGTATCATAATCAAATTTTAGTAGGAATAGCAAAAAGGATAACATAAGAAATGAATCAGCAGCATATAAAGAAACGGATCTGAATTGAAAGGGGTTCAGATTAGAAGCCTCAATCCACACAACACTCATGGAAATTAAAAAACATAACTGGTAATGATTTCTAGATCAGTGGTAAAACAATAATAATCTGTAATCAACTCGGTATGAAGATTACCTTATTATAATGGATACTGAATCCATAAAATACAGCAACAATCAAGCACAGGTATAATCGGAATAGCCGCCATGAATCATATCTTTGTAGCTCCCTTCATCCACAACACAACAGCAAAAAAAAAAAAAAAATCTCGTTGAATAGATCTACCGATCTAAGCATTAATCAATTGTTAATATGCCGGAAAACCAGGAGATTTATATATACATATACTAGGTATCACCCCGCCCTACGGCCGGGGCTCAACCTTTTTCGATTTTTTGTTGTTGTTCGGTCGGCTGGTCAGTATTCTCCCATAAAGTTTTATTCCTTAACAAAACTAATTATATTAGAACTGTCAAACATCGATCCTATAAGTAAGTTGGGGCCTGTGACTCTAGTGTCTTATTTGTCTGGTAAAATTAGTCGGGGTCTACAGTCCCGGAAGTGGCCCCACTAAATATGTCTTAGTGTTTTATTGGTCTGGTCAAATTAACCTAGGCCCCCTAAGGATTCCCTACAACCTACGACCCAGGAGTTGAGCCTGTAGTGTTTTTTTTGGTTGGATCAAATTAGTTAGGAACATGGATTGGAAATCTAGGGGCTTAGCACATAAATGTTTTGATGGTTAAGCGAGGCCGTTGATTTGTCTGAAGTCAAACGGAATCTCCACATGAGTCCATAAGTTAGCTGGGAGCTAAAGCTCCAGTGCTTTGTTAGCCGAGTTAGTCGTGGATTACAAAATTTATGACCAAAAGTATTTCCACATTAAAATTAGTCGTAATTAGGTTGAAATTCAAAGGGTCGAGCCTATAAATTTGCCCGTTATTTTTGTTGATCAGGTCAAATTATTCGTGGCCTGCAACCCTAATCGTGTCTCATTAAGCAAATCCTAGTATTTTGTTGACCGTGTCTCTGTCGTCGCACCTTAAATTTCTTTGGAAATAAATTAATATTTGGATTAAAAGTAATCTAAGGGTACTTAATCACAACAAACATAAAATTAACGGTGCTTAGGAATAATATACTTTTGCAAAAAAATAAATAAAAAAATATGCGCACCAAATATGCATGAGCTTTAGCCTTTAGGAAAATCGAGGGAAATCTAAACTTTGTTCCATAAATATATCTTTTTAGGGTTAGCGTAGGAAACAAATGTATAGAGGGAAACACAACTACATCAGGAAACCAACAGACCAACCAAAGGTCTATCTAAACACAAACACTACGTCTTTTAACTAACTTTATTTAATTAGAAACCAGTAATGAAGAATAGAATTCAAGTAAGAAAAAAAAAAGTGGTAATTGAACTTTTGTCCTTACTTTTGATGGTCTACAAAAATATCCTTATCACAAAATAATTTTGTCCCTCTTTATCTAAAAGCCCATCAGGGGCCCATCAACAATTTATGGACTTCCAAATATACCCCAACCTTTATACCTTATTGAAAGTAGGGGCTTCTTCTTATCTTCTTTATTTTTCATCTAGAGAAAAAATATCGAATAGAGCTCACCACCATTTTCATCGTCGTCGCCACCATCATCTTCATCTCCGTCGCCACCAAAACGAACGCAACCAACACCAGCAAC
Organism: Papaver bracteatum; assembly: GCA_023529315.1. NCBI lineage: Eukaryota > Viridiplantae > Streptophyta > Magnoliopsida > Ranunculales > Papaveraceae > Papaver > Papaver bracteatum. Next base: position 201,293 of record JAJJWX010000184.1, read on the forward strand.
ATCTCCATCGTCACCATCTTCGTTTCTAGCCCGTCGTTACACGACCTTAACCATCTTCTCCGCCTCTAATTCATAACCTAAAATCAGATCTGGTTTATGTTACGATTTGCAACAGGAATTGAATCTCTCTTAGGTGCTGTTGTTGATTGAAACTAGAAGACGATGGTGTTAAGATGGGTTTGAGGGTACTGTTGACGTTGAATCAATTGAAGAAGAACCTTCGTTAATATCATTTCACATACTTCCATGTAAATCACATGACGATCTTAGCTGCTGTTGTTGCACTCTCATTGATTACAAAACTATTCAGTGAGATCCGATGAACAATAGACACCATAACTAGAATACAACTAGCACGGCCACTAGTATCAACAGATCTGTCACGATTTGCTTTTTTGATTTCAACTGATTTCATACAGATTCAAAGATTGATTTTCTTTTGATTTCATACAGATTCAGAGATCGATTTGAGTTTTTGGTTTTCAATTTTTGGTAATTTCGATTTTGGATTCAATTGCAAGTGGATTTTGAGTTAGAGATTTGAACTCAGTGATTAGAGCTCCAAATTTGTTGATTCTGAAACTGGTAAGGTTCGACTTTATTTTAGGTTTAGGTTCTGCAACTCATCTTTCTATCTATATGCTAATTATTTATTTTCTCTGAATTGTGTGGTGAATGGTATTGTAAATCTATGTGTTGTTGTGGTGTTTGTTGCGGATGAAATATAGCAAGCAAAAGATGATGTTGGTGGTTACTACAATGAAGGAGATGAAGCTGTTGTTGTGGTTATCTGTTGAAGCAGGGTGAAGCAGGCAGTGATATTGGATCAACTATGGTAGTTGATCCATATATGTTGGATCAACTATGGTTGTTGATCCATATATTTTGGATCAACTACTGTTGTTGACCCATTTTTTTATTGGATCAACTATGGTGTTTTTGGTTGGAATGATAAAATTGGTGTTGGATTTTGGTTCTAGTTGTTTTGGTGGTGGTGGTGGTGCTGGAGATGTGTGATTTGTTGGTGGCAGTAATGGTGGAGAGGTACGAATGAGAAATTAGTCATGGAAATAGTAGTAGAATGGTGGTTCTGGTTGTTTGTAGTTGTCGAGGTTGATTTTGAAGATGGTCTTGGAGTTGTTGGTGTTTATGAAGCTACAGGTAATTATCAGGTAATGAAATATGGTGGTTATATGGGTTGAAGCAGGCAGTGATATTGGATCAACTATGGTTGTTTATCCATATATATGGGATCAACTACTGTTGTTTATCCATATATATGGGATCAACTATTGTTGTTGATCCTTTGAACTCATGCTTTTGTAGTTTAAATCATGTAAATTTGTTCCAATGTTGAACTTGTGGTGCAATGGTAGCATGACTGACTCCATGTCAGATGATGCGTGTTCAACTCACGCCAAGTTCACTCCATTTTACATGGATCAACTATCATTATTGATCCAATTTTTTATGGATCAACTTCCATTGTTGATCCACTAAAATTGGATCAACTTCTACTGTTGATCCTTTTTTCTTGGATAAACTAGATAAACTTCTATTGTTGATGGTTTTGTTAGTGGATCTGAAACTGCAGCTGATGAAGTGGTAGCATTTTCCCATCAACATGGATAAACATCCATTGTTGAACCAACTGCAATGGATAAACTTCTACTGTTGATCCAACTGCAATGGATAAACATCCACTGTTTGATCCAACTGAAATGGATCAACTACTTTTTTTTGTTTCTTCTGGTTTTTTTTTTAATGACTGAAAATAATTTCCTCCTAGCTGAACAAGCCGAATGACTAGTGGCGATGTGATGGTGATTGACGGCAGACTAGTGGTGGTGACGGCGACAGACTAGTGATGGTGGATGACTGTTGGTGGTGTAATGGTGGTGGTGAAGGAGTGGTGGTGGCGGCGGTTGGTAGGTGGTGGTTGTTGAACGGTGGTGGTGGAATGGTAGTTGAATGTTGGTGGTGGTGGTGCTAGTGGTGGTGGTGAAATGGTAGAGGAAGAAATTTGTTTTATTTTGAAATAAATAAAAATATTATATGGGTGAGGGTATTAAGGTAATCTAATATTAAATGGATAATGTTATAAAAAAGGAGGGACATATTTATTGTTGCATAAGGATATATTTGTAGGGAGTTAAAAGTAGGGACATATAATTAATATATCAAAAAAAAATCCTTTATTTTTGGTTCATTGCGTGAGGGAATGAGGTTTTGGTGCAATCACGTTTCATGAAACTTAAAAATTGGGCACGGTAAGGTTTGGGAATTTTGGTCAGGCCGGGGCATAATCTTTGCCGTCGAAAACAAAATAATAAGAGAAGATCATCTCAATAACCGACGGACGTAAATATCTCTCAAGAGACACATTTCATGTTCTTATCGAACAAATGGTTTTGAGCATCATTCTCCCTGGTACATCCGGTTTAAGCAGCTGCCGCTACTCTCTCTTCATGATGCAAGATGTGAATTTCATGGGAAGACAAAAACAGATGATGTTGCGAAATTGATCGGCAATTCAAGATGGCAGTAAACACTCTTCTAAGGAATGATGCCCGTTGTTGGTACCTTCTCCGGCAGAATTGTTGCAGCAACAACAGCGACGACGATCTGATTTTTGGGGGTAACGGTTGATTTGAACCGAGTGATAAGATGGAGAAGAGTCCTGTGTTGTTTGAATTCAAGTTCTTGGGACAATTGGAAGCAATAGCTCAGGGAGTTAGGCTCACTATTTCAGTTCAATTGGAGTTGAAAACGAATTCGTAATGGTGTTGTCTGGTGTTATGAATTCGTAGTGCAGGGTATGATGATTTGGTATTGTGAAGCTCTATGGATCGGGATTGAATTTGCAGCAGCAAAGCTAGGTATAAAAAAGGGTTTAGGTGATATTCCTCAATTGAGAAATCAACAGCAACATCGATGCAGTTTTGGTTGATTTGGATGATAAGACCATTGTCGGGCTCTACAACATCCACGTCTTTGGAGTTTGGAGTGTTTTGGTGGTTGTTTGAAATGGAGGAGGAAGGTGCTTAGAAGTTCAGGGTGCAGCTGGTGTGATCGACAGCGAGAACAATAAGTGGAGATGTACGTTAAGCTATGCCACCGATGGATTATGTACAGGAAGGAGTTGGTGGTTTCTTCTTCGCTATCTTTTGATATGATGGAAGAATACTGATGAACAGGCAAAATCTTAAATAGATCTTATTGGTATTAGAATTAGGATAAACGTATATTTCCGGATATAATGAAGAAACGTCTAATACAGGAAATCAAATTATTCAAGGTTGCTTCAAAAAAAAGAAAATTTATTCAAGGCAGCATGATGAAATCAGGGAACAGGGGATCCGACGGACTCCTATATAGAACATATAACGCATCCATCTGCGCCGTGGGATGCAAATTTCAAGGTTCGGATTTGTAAGGCTACAAATACACCACCTCTTTTTATAATATAGACTAGGTATCACGCCGCCTGCGGCCGGCGCTCAACCTCTCGTCGATTTTCTAAAATTTGTTATAAGCTTATATAACTTAAAATATAATATAGCTAAATAACATCGAATGATTATATTAGTTAAATATTTAATACCTAAACAACAACAGAATTGAACATTAACTGAAAAAAGTCAAAAAAAAAAAAAAAAAAAGTCAAAAAAAACATTAACTGAAAATAATCGGGAACAAAACCTTTTTAGAGTTTTGTTTATTGTTTGGTCGGTTGATCAATATCTTCCCATGCAATTTTAGTTTGTGGTCATCGCAGAACGCTCCCAAATATTTAATTGGTCGTATCATATTATAGTGCTTTAGTTAGTCGGGTCACAATATCTTTTAATTACTTGGACCCTAGTAGCCGGATAGAGGGTCGGGACCTACGCTCCCAGCGGTGGAGAAAATTTAAATGCAAGTGTATTACACACATTAAAATTAGTGTGTTAGTTAGTCCTATCTATAATAGACGGGAGCATATTTAGTTGGTCGGGTCATAGCAGGACGGTCCCAAATATTTAGTTGGTCGTATCATTTTATAGTGCGTTAGTTAGTCGGGTCACAATATCTTTTAATTACTTAGACCTTAGTATCCGGGGGGCCGGGACCTACGGTCCTGGCGGTGGAGAAAATTTAAAGGCAGATGTAGTGCCCACATTAAAATTAGTGTGTTAGTTAGTCCTATCTATAATAGTCGGGAGCATATTTAGTTGGTCGGGTCATAGCAGGACGGTCCCAAATATTTAGTTGGTCGTATCATTTTATAGTGCGTTAGTTAGTCGGGTTACAATATCTTTTAATTACTTGGACCCTAGTAACCGGATAGGGGGTCGGGACCTACGGTCCCGGCGGTGGAGAAAATTTAAAGGGAGATGTAGTGCCCACATTAAAATTAGTGTGTTAGTTAGTCCTATCTATAGTAGTCGGGAGCATATTTAGTTGGTCGGGTCATAAAAGAACGATCCCAAATATTTAGTTGGTGGTACCATATTATAGTGCGTTAGTTAGTGGCCGGATATTATAGTGCGTTAGTTAGTTGGTGGTATCATATTATATTTAGTGGTATCATATTATAGTCGGGTCACAATAGTTTTTAATTACTTGGACCCTAGTGGCCGGATATGGGGCCGAGACCTACGGTCCCGGCGGTGGAAAAATTTTAAAGGCAGGTGTAGTGCCCACATCAAAATTAGTGTGTTAGTTAGTCCTATCTATAATAGTCGGGAGCATATTTAGTTGGTCGGGTCATAGAAGAACGGTCCCAAATATTTAGTTGGTGGTATCATATTATAGCGTGTTAGTTAGTCGGGTCATTATAGTTTTTAATTACTTGGACCCTAGTGGTCGGATATGGGCCAGGACCTATGGTCCCGACGGTAGAGAAAAATTTAAAGGCAGGTGTAGTGCCACATTAAAGTTAGTGTATTAGTTAGTCCTATCTATAATAGTCGGGAGCATATTTAGTTGGTCAGGTCATAGCAGAACGTCCCAAATATTTAGTTGGTTGTATCATATTATAGTGCGTTAGTTAGTTGAGTCACAATAGTTTTTAATTACTTGGACCTTAGTAGCTGGATAGGGGGCCGGGACCTACGGTCCTGGTGGTGGAGAAAATTTAAAGGCAAGTGTAGTGCCCACATTAACAGTACTGTGTTAGTTATTCCATTCTGTAATAGTAAGGAGCATATTTAGTTGGTCGGGTCATAACAGAACGGTCCCAAATATTTAGATGGTCGTATCATATTATAGTGCTTTAGTTAGTCGGGTCAAAATAGTTTTTAATCACCTGGCCCCTAGTGGCCGGATAAGGGGCCGAGACCTACGGTCCCCGGCAGTGGAGAAAAGTTAAAGGCAAGTGTAGTTCCCACATTAAAATTAGTGTGTTAGTTATTCCAATCTATAATAGTCAGGAGCATATTTAGTTGGTCAGGTCATAGCAGAACGGTCCCAAATATTTAGATGGTCGTATCATATTATAGTGCTTTAGTTAGTCGGGTCACAATATCTTTTAATTACTTGGACCCTAGTAGCCGGATAAGGGGCCGGGACCTACGGTTCGGCGGTGGAGAAAATTTAAAGGCAAGTGTAGCGCCCACATTAAAATTAGTGTGTTAGTTAGTCCTATCTATAATAGTCGGGACCATATTTAGTTGGTTGGGTCATAGCAGGACGGTCCCAAATATTTAGTTGGTCGTATCATTTTATAGTGTGTTAGTTAGTCGGGTCACAATAGGTCCCGGCGGTGGAGAAAATTTGAAGGCGTATGTAGTGCCCACATTAAAATTAGTGTGTTAGTTAGTCCTATCTATAATAGTCGGGAGCATATTTAGTTGGTCGGGTCATAGAAGAACGGTCCCAAATATTTAGTTGGTGGAATCATATTATAGTGTGTTAGTTATTCGGGTCAATATAGTTTTTAATTACTTGGACCCTAGTGGTCGGATATGGGCCAGGACCTATGGTCCCGACGGTAGAGAAAAATTTAAAGGCAGGTGTAGTTCCACATTAAAGTTAGTGTATTAGTTAGTCCTATCTATAATAGTCGGGAGCATATTTAGTTGGTCGGGTCATAGCAGAGCGTCCCAAATATTTAGTTGGTTATATCATATTATAGTGCGTTAGTTAGTTGAGTCACAATAGTTTTTAATTACTTGGACCTTAGTAGCCGGATAGGGGGCCGGGACCTACGGTCCTGGTGGTGGAGAAAATTTAAAGGCAAGTGTAGTGCCCACATTAACATTACTGTGTTAGTTATTCCATTCTGTAATAGTAAGGAGCATATTTAGTTGGTCGGGTCATAACAGAACGGTCCCAAATATTTAGATGGTCGTATCATATTATAGTGCTTTAGTTAGTCGGGTCAAAATAGTTTTTAATCACCTGGCCCCTAGTGGCCGGATAAGGGGCCGAGACCTACGGTCCCGGCAGTGGAGAAAAGTTAAAGGCAAGTGTAGTTCCCACATTAAAATTAGTGTGTTAGTTATTCCAATCTATAATAGTCGGGAGCATATTTAGTTGGTCGGGTCATAGCAGAACGGTCCCAAATATTTAGATGGTCGTATCATATTATAGTGCTTTAGTTAGTCGGGTCACAATATCTTTTAATTACTTGGACCCTAGTGGCCGGATAAGGGGCCGAGACCTACGGTCCCGGCGGTGCAGAAAAGTTAAAGGCAATTATAGTGCCCACATTAAAATTAGTGTGTTAGTTAGTCATATCTATAATAGTTGGGAGCATATTTAGTTGGTCTGGTCATAACAGAACTGTCCCAAATATTTAGTTAGTCGTATCATATTATAGTGAGTTAGTTAGTCGGGTCACAATATCTTTTAATTACTTGTACCCTAGTAGCCGTATAGGGGTCCGAGACTGTACGTGGAGAAAATTTAAAGGCAAGTGTATTACTCACATAAAAATTAATGTGTTAGTTAGTCATATCTATAATAGTCGGGAGCATATTTAGTTGGTCGGGTCATAGGAGAACGGTCCCAAATATTTAGTTGGTCGGGTCATAAGTGAACGGTCCCAAATATTTAGTTGGTCGTATCATATTATAGTGCGTTAGTTATTCGGGTCACAATAGTTTTTAATTACTTGGACCCTATTAGCCGGATAGGGGGCCGGGACCAACGGTCCCGGCGGTGGAGAAATTTTAAAGGCAAGTGTAGTGCCTACATTTATATTAGTGTGTTAGTTAGTCCTATATATAATAGTCGGGAGAATATTTAATTGGTCAGGTCATAGCAGAGCGGTCCCAAATATTTAGATGGTCGTATCATATTATAGTGCTTTAGTCAGTCGGGTCACAATATCTTTTAATTACTTGGACCCTAGTGGCCGGATAAGGGGCCGAGACCTACGGTCCCGGCGGTGGCGAAAAGTTAAAGGCAATTATAGTGCCCACATTAAAATTAGTGTGTTAGTTAGTCATATCTATAATAGTTGGGAGCATATTTAGTTGGTCTGGTCATAACAGAACTGTCCCAAATATTTAGTTAGTCGTATCATATTATAGTGAGTTAGTTATTCGGGTCACAATATCTTTTAATTTCTTGTACCCTAGTAGCCGTATAGGGGTCCGAGACTGTACGTGGAGAAAATTTAAAGGCAAGTGTATTACTCAAATAAAAATTAGTGTGTTATTTAGTCCTATCTATAATAGTCGGGAGCATATTTAGTTGGTCGGGTCATATGAGAACGGTCCCAAATATTTAGTTGGTCGGGTCATAAGAGAACGGTCCCAAATATTTAGTTGGTCGTATCATATTATAGTGCGTTAGTTATTCGGGTCACAATAGTTTTTAATTACTTGGACCCTATTAGCCGGATAGGGGGTCGGGACCAACGGTCACGGCGGTGGAGAAATTTTAAAGGCAAGTGTAGTGCCTACATTTATATTAGTGTGTTAGTTAGTCCCATCTATAATAGTCGGGAGAATATTTAATTGGTCGGGTCATAGCAGAACGGTCCCAAATATTTAGTTGGTCGTATCATATTATAGTGCGTTAGTTAGTCGGGTCACAATAGTTTTTAATTACTTAGACCCTAGTGGTCGGATAAGGGGCCGAGACCTACGGTCCCGGAGGTGGAGAAAAGTTAAAGTCAATTATAGTGCCCACATTAAAATTAGTGTGTTAGTTAGTCATATCTATAATAGTCGGGAGCATATTTAGTTGGTCTGGTCATAGCAGAACTGTCCCAAATATTTAGTTAGTCATATCATATTATAGTGAGTTAGTTAGTCGGGTCACAATATCTTTTAATTACTTGGACGCTAGTAGCCGTATAGGGGTCCGGGACCGTACGTGGAGAAAATTTAAAGGCAAGTGTATTACACACATAAAAATCAGTGTGTTAGTAGTCCTATCAATAATAGTCGGGAGCATATTTATTTGGTCGGGTCATAGGAAAACGGTCCCAAATATTTAGTTGGTCGGGTCGTAAGAGAACGGTCCCAAATATTTAGTTGGTCGTATCATATTATAATGCGTTAGTTATTCGGGTCACAATAGTTTTTAATTACTTGGACCCTATTGGCCGGATAGGGGGCCGGGACCTACGGTCCCGGCGGTGGAGAAATTTTAAAGGCAAGTGTAGTGCCTACATTTAAATTAGTGTGTTAGTTAGTCCTATATATAATAGTCGGGAGAATATTTAATTGGTCGGGTCATAGCAGAACGGTCCCAAATATTTAGTTGGTCGTATCATATTATAGTGCGTTAGTTAGTCGGGTCACAATAGTTTTTAATTACTTGGACCCTAGTGGCCGGATAAGGGGCCGGGACCGTAATTTAAAGGCAAGTGTAGTGCCCACATTAAAATTAATGTGTTAGTTAGTCCTATCTATAATAGTCGGGAGCATATTTAGTTGGTCCTATGATATTATAGTGCGTTAGTTAGTCGGGTCACAATATTTTTTAATTACTTGGACCATAGTATCCGAATAGGGGGTCGGGACCTACGGTCCCGGCGGTGTAGAAAATTTAAAGACAGATGTAGTGCCCTCATTAAAATTAGTGTGTCTTTTGGTTCTGTCTATAATAGTCGGGAGCATATTTAGTTGGTCAGGTCATAGGAGAACGGTCCCAATATTTAGTTGGTCGTATCATATTATAGTGTGTTAGTTAGTCGGGTCACAATAGTTTTTAATTACTTGGACCATAGTAGCCGGATAGGGGGTCGGGACCGTAGGTCCCGACGGTGGAGAAAATTTAAAGGCATATGTAGTGCCCACATTAAAATTAGTGTGTCAGTTGGTCTTGTCTATAATAGTCGGGAGCATATTTAGTTAGTCGTGTCATAGCAGAACGGTCCCAATATTTTAGTTGGTCATGTCATATCATAGTAGTCGGGTCACATTTTAAAAGAAATTTAGTGCCCTTCCGTGCATGTCACTGTCGGAACGAACTCTATAGCTAGGTTGGCAGTTTCATTAAGTAACAGAGAACGGATAAACCTTCAAAGTTATCAGCCACTTTCCCTTGTGACAAATTGTTCTTTTTTTGCGATTAGTCAGTATTTGGGTTTGAACTCCAGTTTAAATAAATGCCAAAATTACCAAAACACATTCACTTCTCGTCAGGCAAGACAGACTTACTGGTTTACAGTTAGCGTAATTAGTGTGTTATATCATACTATAGTGTGTTAGTTAGTCGGATCGTAGTATCGTGTTTAATTATTTGAGGCCGTCACCGAGAAGAATTAATACTTTTGTGCTCCCACCGGTTGTATTTGTACATACACTGGCACCTAATATCAGTTTTCATCACCAGCTGCCTCCTACATCACCTGCTTGTTTCCACACCAGCATTCCATACACCAGCTGATACCATCTCCTTACACATAGGGCACTAGTTTTCCTTCCATTTTCACCCCATAAAACAGCACCGGTAAGGGTTGTCTTGTGTTATTTTTGCAATCTAGGATCGTGACTAAATTCCAGTTTTATTAGTCTTAATTTCGATCATTGGAAAAATGATTAATTTGCAAATGATTACTCGGTGATTTAAAACTGATTTTACTTTTTGATCTGTACCCATGGTTCTTAATTTTGTATCCATTTAACTTCCGCAAATGGCCATATACCAAACTGTGCCATATTTCCCGTTTGTTCTCGGCGTCCCATTAAGGTAGAAGCATTGCTAAAAGTTTGTCACATCGAAACTTGATAATGAATCGAAAGATTAAGTAATTTGATAGAAATGTAGAATCAAATATAGCCCAAGCCCTCTGTCGTCCCCGTTGGTAGGTCGGTCAAGGTCTAGATTAGGAAATTTAGTTGGTTAAGGAAACCAAGTACTTTTGTCCTAAGTATAACAGCTTAAGAGGTTTGTCTCTTAGAGCTAAGTTAGGAAACCCTATACTTGTAGGAAAATAATCCTTGTTAGGGACCTTAAAAGCATCTATCCATATAAGCTGTAGCTTTCTTTGAATCACGTGTAAGAACATTTGTTGATGAAGCAAATTTAAGACCATTAAGTATTTTTATCAAGTCAGATTTTCCAGTCCGGAGTCTGGTTACTCAAACCCCCGTTTATATGTCAGGTTTGGCAGCATATGTTAGCTGGCAGAACTAAAAACCTTTTGCATGCTGCTCAGAGAATTAAAATCGATATATGCAAAACCTCATACTGAAGTTTGTCTAAGTAATTTGATCAAACAAAAAAAGGCTTCGAACTTGTTTTCCAGGTTTATGGCTAATTTCCTGATGGTTGTGAAATGGTGGTTGCTCTTTGTTCAAATTCTCGCAGCCAATTTCAACTTCCCTGTTTTTCCATGTTTACAGAACACCAAACAAACCCAGATCCATCAGATTGTACATCTCTTCTCCATTCTCTAAATTTCGTAGCAACCCTATCAACAGCATCAACATCTCAAATTCCACCAAAACCCTTGACTGCATCCATCTCAGACCAACAACAGAACATATTTCATAAATTGCAGCACCACCATCACTGCATCACCTTGCTTTAAAATCCACACAGAGAACATTAGTTTTCTTCTTAATTTCGTACCAAACACCACAATTTCTCGGTTCATATATCCAACCCCACGATTACTCGCGAAGATTATAACTGCCATTGATTTTAATCTGAAAGCAACAACTATTCAATCAAAATTTTTGAGTCAAATTCACATTCACATTGCAGGAAGTTAATCAAGCATAAAAATTAAACATGCCTTCTTCCAAAGATTGCACTGGGTATTACTCACCTACAGAAACCATCAGAAAATTTGCTACAATGAGGTACAACTTGGAACCTAGTTAGTAATTCTCCGAATCATTCCCGAATGATTCTCGAACGTATCCGAACTGACCGAATCCGAATGATACTTCCGAACTATTTGAACTCCGAACCTAGTTCCCGGATTATATGGACCTCACGAATAATTCACGAACGTATCCGAACTAACCGAATCCGAATGATATTTCCGAACTAGAACTTCGAACCTAGTTCGCACCCAACCTCGCTCTCCCATAAGTAATTCTATCAGAGTTTTGTTGCTTGGTTTTTGTTTGATTTTGAATATACTTTATATTTAAATACAATTATTCAGTTAAATTTTTTATTGATAGTTGTTTAACCAGTGTTTTATGTGTTAATTTTTGTTTAAAAATCTATAAACACGTTTTATAATACATTTATGCGATTAAACTGTTTACTTCTTGTTAAATAATCACGCTAAAATATTTTTTTCATCTTATAAATCATATACAAATAAAATTAGTCTCGTAATAAGATCATAATACTTATCAATTTATCATTTATGTAATTCGAATTTTAAGTGCCGAACTCACATTTATAAAACGAATATACACATACGTATGCCGTTCCGAACAACGAAACGTTGACCGGATTTTTGACCGAATCCGACCTATCCGAATCCGTATAATTCTCGTACGTATGCCGTCCCGAACTACTACCCGTACCCCGAATTTCTAACTAGGACTTGGAACATGCATATTTTTCTGAGACCAAGACCAACGTGCATAACTGTCTGCAGACTCACGAAATTGTTTTTCTAAATCTAATTTCTGAATGCAGCTATTTTGCTCTGAACTTCATATAGGATCATGGTTAAATGCAGTTAAGAGTTTGTCAGAAAACATAATATTTGGCATTTAAACATGTATGACGTTTTTTTTCCAGTTTTGACAATTTTTCTAAGCACTGGAATGGTTAAATTTCTTTAGCTCGACTATCAGATGAATTACTCACATAAAGATTAGATATTGTAGTTCTTAGCCTTGTTTTAATTATAAATCCAGAATGAACTGGGACACTTACAGTCTTTAGATGGGCCAGACTTTCAAGACTATAATGTTCCATGTAAGCCAAGCTGAGGTTGCATCTTGGCCAGCGAAATAGAAAAACTTGCATTCTTTTATCACCTCTTCCGTAGTCATACAGACGTTACATGTTGATGTATTGGAATTAGCTTGAAGATAATCAGGGTTGTTACATTCCAATAACATTTAATAATCATATCATCATCAAATAACCATGCTTACAAAGGCGAACTTTATAATTCTAAGCTCTATCCAAGGTGTAACATCAAATACGACATAAAGTCACATGACAGTTGGCAGGAAATGTACCCGGTTCTCTCTTTAAGTTATTAATGCTCCGAGAGTCAGCAGATAAGTATTATGTAGTACCTTTCATGTGCAATTTGAATTGTCAACGCCAGACTGCTCCATACAATTTTAACTCACTGGCATCCCTAAGCCATGCATTATCTGAGATGCATTATCAACAGTGTTTCGAAAGAGCTTTTTTTGATTTAGAAACCATCAAACTATGTAATACTGGAAACTCTAGTGCATTAAAAATCACACCCCACAATGGAGTTTCCAAAATTACATAGTTTCATGGCTCCCATTCTCCGAAACAACTCCAACAAAACTCTCCATAGCAGTGAGTATCATCATCATTCTATTTTTTCATGAACTGCTTTTCCAAAAGTGACGAATAGAAAGCCAAGGAAAGGGAAATTTCAAGATGTCACAAAAAAGGACAATAAAAGGAAAAAAGAATAAGCTAACAACCTTTAGGCATTTACCAATGGCAATACATGACGGGTTCTGACTTCTGACAATAAGCATAAGATTGCAGGATGGACTTCATTGATCCGACGACGATTAGCTTAGTGACATTTGGATTGACATGGGTCATAGCTCATGATCTAGGATGATTTTGTTTCAATTAAAACCTTTGCTAGAGCTTTCGTTCTTCTTAAGAACTGAAAGTGTGTATATATAACCAATTAAAATCCAATTTCAAAGATGCTCACTACAGGTAAAAAAGAAACATTATAGGGGAAGTAAACTTTACTTGTGGTAACATAAGTCGGGGCAAGTAAACCAATGAATGTGAGCACCTGCAAATTAAAAAAAAAACCAAAAAATCACATCAGATAGCCGGTAGAAGGCAAATGCAATCGAATATCCATCAGAATCAATTTAGGCAAAACTAGTCACATCAACAACTATGTAATCAACTATCAAATATCCATCAAAATCAATTGTTTATAGTATACCCTTTACAACATGTCAATCCGTGATAAGTATGACCCATACTACAAAAGAGAGCAATGCTTAATTTTAGTTGGTCATACACTGCATACAAACCTTCTCTGCAAACTCTATGAAGAACAGATATAATCCCTTACTGCAACAACAAAAAAAATAGAAAAATTCCAAGCGAACTTCACATTAAAGAGTGGAGATGATAAAGACATGCAATAATTACCACAGAATATAGTATACTTGTTGAGAATCCGTAGAAAACATTAATACCTCAAATGCCAGTTGTTCGAATGCCACCCACTATTCGACCCATTTTCAAATCAAGATTAAGCTTATGTTTTGATCAATTTAACAGTATAAATTAATATGCATTTACATTATAAGACGGACAGGCCCATAGACAGAAAACAGAATTTCATGCCATCTACACTTAAGTTGTACTTTCTTCTTTCTTTTGACCTTTATAACGTCTGAGACATAAGATCAAGCAACTAAAACTCGTGGCGAAATTATGATACTACTAAAGATACCTAAGTTGTAAAATACACAAATCTCTAAATCTAACATGTATCATTGAAACATAAATTTTGCAATACATTCTCTTGAAGTCAAAATACTATCCATGTCCTATCATCATCAAAGTGTTAAACAACAATCCATCGATAATAAATCCACCACAACAATATCATCACTATACAACAAGAACATGCTATTGAAATCTGACAACAGAACAATCAAAGATGGGTACCAGTGTTTATTTAGAAAATTTACCTGAGATGGATGCTAGCTCTTTATCACTATGTCTCATTGTCTCTCTATACAACAATAAAAATCCTTAGATTAAACCCTAATCAAATTATCAAAATATATAGCTACAATCTCAAGATTGAAAGCAAAGAGGATAGTAGAAAATCAAATTCATACCTGGTTAAGAGTTCTTGTTTGTGTACCAGTTGAGATCGAAAGAGAGAAAAGGAAAGCTGAAATCAATTTACAGTCAGAACCCTAGAATCAACGGCCCAATTCATTATCTATATTAAAACCTTTTTAATCAAAACCCCTAAAATTCAATTTACAGTCAAAACCCTAGAAATCGACATCAATTTAAAGCCAAAATAAACAATAGAAACATTTGAAAAAGAAGTTTACCGTAACCGCTGATATGTTCTTCGATCTCCTAGATAATTCTGATGCTTATAAAGTTCTTGGATCTCTTGGAAAATTAGACTGTTTCTTAGCCGTGAAAAAACTGATGGAGAACGAAGAGATTTGATGGAAAAAAATTCCTCCACAAAATGGGAAGAAGCAATGTTCAGAATATATTGCCCTTGCCAAGTCTACCGAACTTGGAGCCACTGTTAAGCCATGTCCCCTGGATTCACACACAAAGAAGACAAAAATTTAAAGTCAGCAGAGTTACAACTAAAAATCTAGCTATAAATTTCCATATAAACACAAAATTAACCTTCAACAAGCTTTAAAGTGTTAGGCCATGTAGCCTTTAGACTTCTACAGCTTCCAAACTCACCCAATTCCCTGCAAATTCAATTCACGGTAAACCATCATTTTAACAACACAAAACCCCTTTCATTTATGTCTTGACACTCAACCTAATTCAGCCATCAGCCTAAGTCCCAACTGCCACACCAATTTGAACCAAATATTATCAGCACAATCATCATTCGAATATATGGAAGTGACCCAGTGGAACCAAACTGGTAATGGTTCAGGCTTTCAATTGATGGTCCTGGTTATCTCTTTATTTATATAGCTCAATTAAAAGAAAACCTGCTTGAGTTTATTAGATACAGCATTGACCAAAACAACAGAAAAATTCCTAGGTCTAAAGTAAACATCACTTAAGGCAGAAAGACGAACACAAATTTAATTTACAACACAATTCATAATACGTAAAATTGAGTTTCAGTGGCAACCAAAGAGAATCAGAAACAATGATGAGCTAAGTGATCGAAATACGAAACATTCTAATAAAAAAAACCCACAACATACATAACCCTAGATACCTTGATTTATACCTTTTTTTGGCTATCAAATTGGATTTGAAATCAGAAATTGAAGGAAGAGATTTTGATTTTACCTTGATTAGAACTTGTTGATGAAGATCGGAGAAGGAATTTCATGGATAGGAATGAATCATATCGATTTCTTGTTTAGCTGTTAACTGAGATCGAATTTTACAGCATCTCTTATTAGATTGAATCAAATTATAGAAAAGAAAAAAACGAAAACAAATCCCCCTCTTCTTTCCTTTATGATTCGAACAATCCCGAACATCAGCAGCAACTCGACAATTAGTAGGCTCTCGATTAAAAAAATTTGAGCTACTGTCTAGGGTTCGTGAGAATTAGATGGAATAGGAGTTGTTTTGATATTAAATCGTAAAGGAAAGAAGAGGAATCATTCAACTTATTATGTAAACGTCTTTATGTAGTCCTTATTAACAGGGACGGACCCAGGATTTTCCCTTGGGTAGGGTTGGATTGTAAAAGCCGATAATGCGGCCGAAGGTCGCGGCAATTTTTTTTGGAATACATCACATAATTAGTGGCCAAAGAGTGGTCCACCCGTACAATACTAAATATCTAGGGGAATTAAAGTTAAAACGAACACAAATAACAGAAAAACAAAGTGATTACCAAAATAGAAGAAAGTAGGAGTAGAAAGATAATGAGTGGAAGAAGATTATTTATTTTAAACATGATTTAAATTTTGATCACCTCATAGTTTGGGCTAAAAATCACATACAATTAGCTAAATACAACTAATATGTGGGCTAAACATAAAATTAGACCTAAGTTTCTATACAAAAAAAATTTTACCCAAAAATTAGGGATGGGCTATAGCCTCCTTCAGCCCCTTGCTAGGCCCGTCCCTGCTTATTAAGAACCAGAGTTTTATTAGGAAATGTCTTCCTCCACGTAGTCCAAAACTATAGGTTTAAACGACCACATCTGCCTTTTAGAATTATATGTCCTGATCGTGCGAACTGAAATATCCCTCGTCGACGATATATCATGGCCGTACGATCTCCGAATCCAACGGACACCTTTGTCCCGGACACAAAGACCACTTTTTCTTAATAAAGAGACTAGGTATCACGCCGGCCTGCGGCCGACGCTCAACCTCTTGTCAATTTTTTTTCAAATCGAATATGGATATTTACTTAAGTTTTTTTTATTGTTCATTTATTTGGTCGTTCGATCTGTATCTTCTCATGCAATTTTAGTCTGTGGTCATAACAGAACGGTTCCAATATTTAATTGGTCAGTTTCATATTATAGTGTGTTAGTTAGTCGGCTCACAGTAGAGTGTTTAATTAGTTGGATCATTGTAGTCGGAAACCGGGACCTACGTCCCCAGCGGTGGAGAAAAATTTAAAAGCAGATATAGTGCCCAAATATTTAGTTGGTCGTGTCATGTTATATTGTGTTAGTTAATCGGGTCACAATAGATTATTTAATTAGTTGGATCATAGTAGCCGGAAAGCCGGGACCTACGGCCCCACTTGTTGAGTAAATTTAAAACGAACACAAATAACAGAAAAACAAAGTGATTACCAAAATAGAAGAAAGTAGGAGTAGAAAGATAATGAGTGGAAGAAGATTATTTATTTTAAACATGATTTAAATTTTGATCACCTCATAGTTTGGGCTAAAAATCACATACAATTAGCTAAATACAACTAATATGTGGGCTAAACATAAAATTAGACCTAAGTTTCTATACAAAAAAAATTTTACCCAAAAATTAGGGATGGGCTATAGCCTCCTTCAGCCCCTTGCTAGGCCCGTCCCTGATTATTAAGAACCAGAGTTTTATTAGGAAATGTCTTCCTCCACGTAGTCCAAAACTATAGGTTTAAACGACCACATCTGCCTTTTAGAATTATATGTCCTGATCGTGCGAACTGAAATATCCCTCGTCGACGATATATCATGGCCGTACGATCTCCGAATCCAACGGACACCTTTGTCCCGGACACAAAGACCACTTTTTCTTAATAAAGAGACTAGGTATCACGCCGGCCTGCGGCCGACGCTCAACCTCTTGTCAATTTTTTTTCAAATCGAATATGGATATTTACTTAAGTTTTTTTTATTGTTCATTTATTTGGTCGTTCGATCTGTATCTTCTCATGCAATTTTAGTCTGTGGTCATAACAGAACGGTTCCAATATTTAATTGGTCAGTTTCATATTATAGTGTGTTAGTTAGTCGGCTCACAGTAGAGTGTTTAATTAGTTGGATCATTTTAGCCGGAAACCGGGACCTACGTCCCCAGCGGTGGAGAAAAATTTAAAAGCAGATATAGTGCCCAAATATTTAGTTGGTCGTGTCATGTTATATTGTGTTAGTTAATCGGGTCACAATAGATTATTTAATTAGTTGGATCATAGTAGCCGGAAAGCCGGGACCTACGGCCCCACTTGTTGAGTAAATTTAAAAACAGATATAGTGCCCAAATATTTAGGTGGTTGTATCATATGATAGTGTCTTAGTTAGTCGAGTCACTATAGAGTGTTTAATTAGTTAAATCATATCATCCAGAAAGCCGGTGACTGCGACCCTGGCGGTGAAGTAAATTTAAAATCAAATATAGTGCCCAAATATTTAGCGGGTCGTGTCTATTATATTTTGTTCATTAGTCGTCTCACAACAGCGTGTTTAATTAGTTGGATCGTAGCAGCCGGAAAGCCGGGACCTACTTCCCTGGCGGTGGAGAACATTTAAAAGCGGATATAGTGCCCAAATATTTAGCTGGTCGTATCATATTATAGTGTGTTAGTTAGTCGGCTCACAGTAGGGTGTTTAATTAGTTGGATCATAGTAGCCTGAATGTCGGGACCTACGGCCCCGGCGGTGGACAAAATCTAAAAGCGGATATAGTTCCCAAATATGTAGTTTGTCGTGTCATATTATAGTGTGTTAGTTAGTCGGCTCATAGTAGCGTGTTTAATTAGTTGGATCATAGTAGCCGGAATGCCTGGACATACGGCCCCGGCGGTGGGCAAATTCTAAAAGCAGATACGGTGCCCAAATATTTAGTTTGTCGTATCATATTATAGTGTGTTAGTTAGTCGGGTCACAAAATAGTGTTTAGTTAGTTGGATCATAGTAGCCGGAAAGCCGGGACCTAAGGCCCCGGCAGTTGAGAAAATTTAAAAGCAGATATAGTGCCCAAATATTTAGTTGGTCGTGTAATATTATATTGTGTTAGTTAGTCGGCTCACAATAGAGTGTTTAATTAGTTGGATCATAGAAACCGGAAAGCCGGGACCTACAGTCCCGGTGGTGGAGAAAATTTAAAAGAAGATATAGTGCCCAAATATTTAGTTGGTCGTGTCATATTATATTGTGTTCATTAGTTGGCTCACAATAGAGTGTTTAATTAGTTGGATCATAGTAGTCGGAAAGCCGGGAGCTACGGTCCCGACGGTGGAGAAAATTTAAAAACAGATATAGTGCCCAAATATTTAGTTGTTCGTATCATATTATAGTGTGTTATTAGTTATTCGGCTCATAGTTAAGTGTTTAATTAGTTGGATCATAGTAGTCAGAAAGCCGGGACCTACGGTCCTAGCGGTGGTGAAATTTAAAAGAAGATATAATGCCCAAATATTTAGTTGGTCATGTCATATTTTTGTGTTAGTTAGTCGGCTCACAATAGAGTGTTTAATTAGTTGGATCATAGTAGCCGGATAGGGCCGGGGCCGTAAGTTCCGGCGGTGGAGAAAACTTAAAAACAGATATAGTGGCCACATTAAAATTATTGTGTTAGTTGGTCCTGTCTATAATAGTTGGGAGCATATTTTTTTAGTCGGGTCATAGCAGAACGGTCCCAATATTTAGTTGGTTGTGTCATATTAGTGTGTTTAATTTGTTGTATTATAGTAGCCGGATAGGGCCGTGGATTAGAATTTCTAGAGTCAAATATAGTCTCCACTTTAAAATTCGCCGTGATTAGATTGAAATTTAGAGGGTGGAACCTATAAGGAAGATCTCGATGTCTTGTTGGCTTTATCTAATTTTTTCAGCCGGTCAGTATAATCGCACAAAATCTTAGTCGTCGGGTAATAATTGGGATGGTGTTTGGCCATGGATTAAAATTTCTATAGTCAAATATAGTCCCCACTTTAAAATTAGCCTTGATTAGGTTGAAATTTAGAGGGTCGAACATATAAGGAAGATCACAATGTCTTGCTAGCGTGATCAAATTTAACATTTTAATCCCCCAATAATGATACAGACGGGGCTTAGGTAAAGTTTGAAATCAAGTCCAGTAGGCTACAAATTGCAGACAAATCAACAATTACATACCATTTATTAGTGTGCTAGAGGAACAATATACTTGTTTAAGGAAATACAATGGTTGGCGTGTAATATTGATGGAGCAAACAGAGTGCGCCCGAAGTCAGAGACTTGCACGGAGGTCAGCTGCCTTGGAAGGAAAATTTTCAATGCAACACCAGTTTCCAGGGTTGATAATATTTACGCTCTTGAATCTTGATCAATCTATCAAAAAATACTTAATATACTAAGAAATGTGAAAGAAATGAATATTATTACAACTCAGAAGGTAGATTCCAATGCCTTGACATAACAGTGTGATAAAAACATCTCTCTAGCTAGCATTTATCTCGTCATACAACTGAATTTGAAAGAAAAATATCAAAACAATGAAACATAATAAACCCAGAGGAAGGTATACACTGCTGCAACAATTAAAGGAGTTGCATCTTGAACACTTTTTGCAACCCTGAAGTGCGAAATGTTTTATATAGCTTTGAACTCTTTAAATAATGGAAGTTGTATGCCCGTATGGAAGTTGGGAGAATCTCGTAGGTGATGTAGACAGTCATGGTCAAATGATCTAGCACCTATCCATCCAGGGAGACAATCATTCGGTCAAGGTGGCATGTCAAGAAAATATCCTTCAGCCAACAAACCCTCAAGTCTCTTACCCAGTCACCCTCCCTGTTTTCGATCCATTTGTTATTTTTTGCGCTCTTTCTTTTCTCCGTTTTATCCCTGGGTAAGAGCTATATGCGACATCTGAAGCCTAAAAATTATCTGCAAGATACGATAAAAGTTAAATGAAAAAAAATAATACAGAGAAGGCACTTTAAGGATTCTCTTACTAACACTGACCATCTCAGGTTGTCACCGCACCTAGCAATTCTGGTCATAATGAAAGAAATCATATTGAAGAATATCGCATGACAACCCGAGTACATTGAAATAGTTGAAGTATATCCACACTCGTACCTAATCTAAGATATGTCTCCAAAAAATGGAAGTGTCTACGTGGTGCCTTATTCAAATTCAATGCATATAACAGACTTGCAAATAGTAAACCACAAAACGATTGTTAACAAAGATCTGTTGGGATTTTTCTTAACTGTGTTAGCGAACTTATCTTACCTGATAAGCATAGGCATATCGCATATCCGAATGGGTAGTGCCCATCTTACTTCCATCAAGAGTAGCCTTCTTTAATTCACAACCATTCTTGTCAGCTTCTCCCTCCTCCCTCTTTCTTCTCACCCAACACCACTACCTTTCCCCTTTTCACCACCACCATCTTTTCCTTTGTCATCGTCTTTCTTGGTGAAGCAGATTTCTGAATTTTTCATGCTCCCTTTCACTCACTTTCTTAACTTCGATCAGAAATTCATAATCCAGTGATATATTGGAACTCAGACTCACAACACAAACATAAGAAGGCTCTGAACTTGAAAGAGGGTCTGAACTCTAAGAGTATCCTCTTCAATTATGCACAAACAAAACTCAAAAGAACAATGTAAAAAGAGAGGATGCGAAACCCATTTACATATTCCACCAGTTCACTTCAGCTGCAATTCTGCATTTCCTGTTTTCAACTGCATACAACTCAACTTAAACAACAGTTACAACATTAGTCCCTTCATTCTTTGCTCAACACAGCAGCCACTTCTATCCCAGGTACTCAAATGCAGCTGCAATACATTGAGTATCACTGCCTATTCCCTATAAAACTCATTTCTGCATCACCTGCAATTTCTCAATTCCATCACCTACAATCTGTTAAAGCTCATAATCACCGTCAATCTTCTCCTTCAGGAACACACTCAATGGCACAAAATCTTCATCATTCCACGTTATCTTGTGATTAAATACGACCTAAATCTCCAAAACAACACCATTTTACTGTCAACTTCAGATTCGACTCAAACCCAAGGTTCCCACTTCTTTAATCTGCTAACCTTAATAGAATTCGTCTACACCCCTCAAATAAGCCACAATGGATGGCATCATCAACTTTTTCCTGAAAACCATCTTCTAAATATTGGTAAATAGCTAACGTACCATGGTTAACTGCCAATAACAGCTCAGTTCATTGAAAAACAATAACTGCAACTAATCTGGTCTTTAGTTCTTCCGGCACCCACCAATTTCTCCACCAGTGGCACTCATCGTTCATCACCAGCAATAGAGTTTACTCTTCAAAATATTAGGATGCCCTAAAAGCATACTTTGTTCTGTTGATTAGTTAGGATACTGTAAGTCGCTATAGAGTTTACCATTGTCACAAAATCAATCACTTAGAAGTCAATTACTGAAAAAATAATTACTTCGAGCCAAAACGGAATCGACAGCCCCGAATGCCTTGAAATCTATTCTTATCTATGTTGGGAAACAGTTAACCAAACAGAATTATGCTTACCAAAATCATCGCTCCATTAAGAAAATAGAACATCCCAATGACCAGATAAGAAAATATATGAATGTTTAAGATGCTTACGTTACCCAATTATGTGAATATGTTCTCAATGAAAATGAACAGGATTCTCAAACAACCTATTAATCCAATTATGCAAATCCCTGATAAGCTATTGATTGCCAGCTAAACAACCCCAGTTCATCTATTATCTCGATCAAAGAAATTTTCTCTACCATCCTCCCAAAATGACCCCTGTAACTGTACCAAAGCAGCATTTCAGATTAATAGATTACACCTGTTATGCATGAAACCGAACTGAAGCAAAACTTATGTGTATAACTTGGGAGTGAGGATGTTTATACTTTTGACATGGTACTGATCTAGACTTCCTTACTGATATTACAATAACGAAACTACATACCTGCACGCAAGTGAGTGGTAGTTCCAACTAAAAAAAATTTGATGAGATTGCCTCATCAAACCAAAAAAACCTCCTCAACTTCAGTGGTCATTGCTTTGGTGCAATCTGTTTATGACCAAATCAAGCATAAGAAAAAGAGTCATAAAGATGGATAAAAACTATGGTTGGAAATTAAAAGAAAAAGAAAAAAAAATAAATTGAAGCTATGGTTTAAGAAATAAATTGAAGCTATGGTTTAAGATTACCAAACTCTGCACCAAATCTCTGCCACTTGAACATACCCCATGGGATATGTTGCAAAACTTCAGCTTTTGGATTAAGCTCACACATAAACTTCAATGGAAAAAGCCAGACCTGAGGCTCTGATGACGAAGGGGTTTCATGATGCTGCACATGATCCATATTAGGCCAACGGATTATAAAACCCACAATCAAAATCATCGAATTCACAGAACCCACAATTCAGATTTTATCAAAATATTGTACCTAATTGAAAATTCAACTAAATTTGCTACAACACTATTATGTACCTGCAATTGATTGTACCTGCACATTATATTTTATTCTTCCCCTGCAAATAGAACAAACAAATAATACACTAATCAACACCAATTCATTTAATAGAAAATGATATTCGTAAACGAACTCAGACAAATTGTGCTCAATCACTACTGATTTACATCATAGTTAAAATACCAAAACACAAATTTCTGAGGAATCAAGTAGGTTTTCTGATTTGACATACTCATAATTTTTGATTGATTCCCAAGAGATTTGATTTCCTTTGAACCGTGAATCTTAATGAGAACGAACAGATGAATTGACAGATTTAACCTCAACTGAGGTGGTGTGAAAACTCGATTTGAAGTCTTCGGTGGAACTGGAAAAAAAAAGGAAGAGGAGGAGAAGAAAATAATAAGTTAGGGTATCCTGCTAGGTTTCTTAGCAGTGTGATGTTGATTGTGGCGATTTAGGATCACCAGAGCTAAAGAAAGAAAAAAATTGATTTAACAATCTCTTCAGACCGAACCTAAAGAAAAGAAGAAAAGAAATAGATCTCAAAATATCCCTATCCGCGGTATAAACAAACTGATCTCTTTTCGGTTACTGTCTTTGCATCTTCCCTAAAATAATGGCAACATATGTTACAAAGCAAACTGAACTGCCCATACAAAAATCAACTGCAAACACGTTTCATCATGGGAACAAAGATCACAATAAAGAATTTTGAAAATTATAGTACCAAATAATCAAGAAAATTTGAACCACGTAAAAACCTATGCCATTAGAGCTCGATCGATATCATTCTGGATAAAGACAATTTTCTTTTTCTAGTTTGTTTGAATTAGTTCCGAGCATCCTATGCCTTCTTCCGGATGTTGATTGGATGGAGTCAGTAAAACTACGTTTTTTTTTCCGATTTGTCTTTCACAAATCCACCTTTGAAGTATATACTACTATCTCAGTAACAAAAATTCTTATAAACATAAGGTAACTCCATCAATAAGATAAGCTGAATGCTCTAACGATAAGTTGAATACATATAACTGACCTTTGTTGGCTAACATTCACTAAAATGAAATTGTGCTCCCCCCACTACTCCAAGATGATGCATCAGAAAGATGGACAAAGTTCACCGTGCATTGACCCATTAGCTGGTTAAAGGAAAATGGAATCACCCCTTGCTTAAATGACTTTCAATTCCATGTTCACTGAACCTGTAAGTTCAACCAGGGGAACAAAGATGTTTTCACTTCTCTAGTTCTCCGATCCGAAATAAAATTTAGTAATGGGAATCTTTTTTTATTTTATTTGTGTAGTCAAGAATACCAAAACTAAACCGAGTCTGGACAAAACACACCAATCATACCTTATCATAGTCGCATCCATCATAAATCTAAACCAAACTACGACTCTTTCCAGTCTCAGGACCAAATGAGATACGCAATAAGAAATGAATAGTGATAGGCTACCTTACTAATTTTTATTTACATTGCATACTCTGACTACAACATCATTATGAAACAGGGATGCACCAATGAGGTATCAATATCCATGTCTTCATGATAACGAAGCTGTACATATCCTATAGGAGAATTTCAAATTGATGTGTCATCCAGTACCACCCAAGACAAGAAAACAGCAGGAGTACAATCAATCCCTGCTATTTCCTACTTAAAGTGGGTTAATATTGATATACCTAATCACAGACGCTTCTCAAGTAGCAAAATATTAGGCGTATAAACACAAATCTACTTTAAAAAACTTACCCAATCTCGGTTATCTGCTAACATGTACAAATCCATGAACCATATATTCCCGAGTTTTCCCAGAACCAACCTCATCAATATCAATGAAACCCCTACCAGATTTCCATGGGACATCCTTGAGACTGCATAAGTGTTGGCTGAGAAAAACCCCACGTCCAGAAAGAAACCTGTTGAAAGCAATTTAACCAACAATTATCCAATATCCAATATAAATGTTCAATCATCAGAACTCAAACTTTACTAAGCAAACCAATTACTTAATTGGAATAATTGCTTTACGAAAGACCGCATAGGTTTAGGAACGTCATGTACTTCCACAGCAAAGTTGCGCTTTGAAAAATAACTCGCAACTCTATTATTATATAACGTTACTTAATTTCTTGAATATCTTAACTAAGACGCAAATATGCGTAATTTTTATGTTGATTATGTTGTTGCTACTTCGAATTTTTTTTACTGTACCTTTTAAAAAATATATAAAAATAAAGAACTGACTACTCGTTTTCTACATATAATGCAAATTTATTTCCTTCACCAGCATATCTAAGTCTCCCCCCACCTCACAAATTTACATTCCAACTCTTTCCATAAAACCATCAGATAGCATGAGGAAGAATACACCAAGTCTCCTTACGTCTGTTCTCTCATTCAACTTAATGAGTATTCAGGCCATAAAGGTTTGGTGCAGAGTCACAGAAAAGCACCATTACATCTCAAATACTTTCGAGAGATAAAACTGCAGATGCAATGAAAGAGTTTCACCTCCCTGCTACAGAATTTACTAAAGGGGAATGCCTTGAGCCTGTAGCATCGTACTGAGTTATGCATTACATCCGAGATCATAATGTTTACCTTAAGAGAAGCCAACGAAAAACAAAAATCTAGGTTTTGTGTGAAAGAGGGACACTGTGGGGAGAACGAAAATTTAGTTATACAACGAACCATATTTAATAAAATCTCAACGTTTTTAATTAAGAAACTGAATAGACGTTCGGATTTCTCTTTGAAATTGTGGAACATGTCGAAGGGAAGAATACCTTGTTGGCCATGGTAGCGATATTCGACAAAATTTATCACCTGAAATTACAGAAAAGAGATAACCATGTAAGGAGATGTGATTTTATTTTATTTTATGATGAATACTCTTTGGATTATGGTGTCGATAGCTGCAAAATATAAACAAACAGGGTTATGAGATTATAGCAGGGCCACGAATCAGATCAGAAAAAGAGAAGCAAAGAAATAAGGATAAAATTATACATGGTAATGGTACAATTCTATTATGTGAAGCACCTTCGCAATGGCAAGGTTGCTAAGTTACATGACAAAGAATACTTTCCTGATCAAACCTACAGGACATGAATAACGTAAGTTGCTAATATAAGGTGATAAAATTTTAGTACAACGAAATAGTAGGTGGGATGATTAACCTTAATATTTTCTGACATTGAATTTCCAGATTAAGTTGTTTGATACCACCACCCTGAGAAAGACATGAATATAATTCATTCAAGTTAGTGCATAGACCGGATAATAATATACTTATGTACGTTAACCAAATTAACAGACCCCAATTTATTCTAATGAAAATTTGTGAACATGTCCAATCAATGGTTAGTGCCAATAAGATTTTTGCTTAGGCGTTAGTATCAAGATAGTTGTTCGAAACAGTTCTACAGGGTGGCTTTGCAGCAAAACAATACTCAATAGTTCGTTCACTTAATTTTATCAGTGGAATCAGTTAGCACCAACGTTCTATTGACTCGACCTACATTTTGATAACCAAAGAAACAAAAACTAAGACCACAAAAATAAACGAACTACAGTATTGTTGTGTACAGGATAGTTAAGATCATCCAATGCCCCAGCATTATTATCCAAATAGTATTTCTTAATCTATAATAATCACGTACAGATTTATGTTTAAAATTAAAAACACAACAACAACAGACTTTTTTAAAAGCATCATCATCACTAATATTCTTCCATTGAAATAATTTAGGATTGTCCTTACCAACATAAAAAGAAGAAATTTGAAATATTATACCTTAAAATCAATGACCATATCAAGTAAACCTCTTTCAGCTGAAAACAACTCTTATTGAAATCAATGCCCACATCAAGTGAGTCCTTTTGGCTACTGCTTCTTTGGTTGTAACCGATGCTAAAAGAATAACAAAAGAAACGACAAAGTGTTAAGGAAAATCACTAAAAGTATAACACCATAAACTACCTGAAATTTGGTTGTTTGCAGTAAAAGCATCCGTCCTATGATAGTCCATTGAACTAAAGAGTTTGGGGTTTGGTTGTTTCCTTGATCAAATAAAAATACCCCCACTATCAAAAACCATGAGACCTAATATTAATCAACCCAGCTGCTGCTGGAGCCTACCTGAAGTAAACCATAAATCTACAAAACCCATAAAACACCTTTAAATTCATTCAGTAACACGGTTTGAATAGAAAGAACTGACCGATCTGCGGAATCGGTACAACTTCTACTGCAGAGAATAAAGGATCAAATTCCCATTCGCAAATAGAAGCATTCATATTGTAAAACACCAATTCTCCATCTTCCTAATTAAAAAACCCTCACTCCAAGTATGAAGAAGAATGGATTAGTGATCAACTGCACACTGAGAATAAATGATTGTTCGCAGAATCAATAAGACCCAAGGCATCGCAATACCTGAGAAGGAGAATAAGTGAGAGGCAAAGTTCGGTTTCTACACAGACCATTGAAACCTAGCTGCAAAGATTTGACAAAATCGATTACACAAAATCTTTCTGTGATGAAACCTATAAATACATCCATATATAGAACAACTTACCTAGATTCAAACTCAACAAATGCAAAGTTCCTTTGAATTATAACATGTGATACCTTACCATAGGGCTCAAAATGCTTTTCAATGTAACATGCTCAATTGAAACAAACGAAAGAGTCCCACAATTCAATCCTAATAAGAAGACCCAAGAAATTCAGCTGAGATAAACATACACATTACAGCTGAAACTCCGGTGATAAAATAGAGTAAATTACATTGAACAAAATAAACAATAAAGTATCTAGTATTAGAGTTCACACCTGTAAGATCAACCTCAAATGCTAGAGCTTCAAGAGAGTCCAATATCAACCCAAAAATCAATCATACAAAGCAATCATGATAGACTATCGAGAGAGTCCAGCATCAACCTAAAAAATTTCCCTCGTATCATATTCAAATTTGTAAGCAAACAATATATATCCAGGGCATAAGGGTACCTTGGTTAACTACGACAACTTTGCCTGAGTGAGCTTGACATGGGAAAGAATCTCAGCGATTCCTGCTAGCCTACGAACATGATCGAATTTACTACCCCTAGCTTCTGGTATCACCGTCACAACTTCTAAATGCTAACGTGGATCAGCTGATTTCATTGGGTGTAGCCATTCGCCTGTAATGGAACCAAAAATTAACTCAATAGGTTATCCAAGCTATAAAAACTACAGAAAAAAAATGTCACCTATGATAATAACTTTAATTCATATGGTCCATAATGTGTTCATAAGTAACTATCATCTTTATGCAATTCCAAAGCATTGCCAATGGAGTTTATTGCATATTTACTAATAGTGAGTAAAATTTTGCTCATGTATATTCAAAAATCAAAACCATACCAAATGCTAAAACGAACCTGCTGGTTGTACACATTCCCTTTATTTGCTTTGGAGATTCTCAAACATCTTAATCTCTCTTTTGTCCACTTTAATGCCGTCTTCGCTTGGATGCTAAGATGAAGGGATCAAGACACAGTTCCAAATTCGTTATTCCTTCACTTGGAACATTTATCTTGTTCCCAAACTTACACCGTGCAATTTCTTATCCACTTTCATGACTTCCGTAACTTGTAGCTGCTGGACCTTTTGAAAGTAATGGCAACCCAAAACAACAACAAAATCATCAAAATCTACTGGAACCCGAGGATAAACTTCCGCAACTACAATCATCATATCTATAAACTACTCTGTTAAGCCTGTCACATGATACAAATCATAGATGATTCGCAAGCAGATTGGTAGCTATATCTTGCTCATATAACTATTGATTCTTAATGTGGTTTAAGAATCTTGTTTTCCCATATTGAGCAGCAACATGAACTGCCTGGTTTACAAATAATCAATCAACTCATCTAGCATATCTATATCCCCAACTGGGTAAATACCAAAACTAAGTAAAAACTCAATTTCAGAAGTATAAAGAGCTTAATTACCTGGTGTTATTTTCAATATGTAGCAACATTTCATCCAAAAATGTTAGAGATTGTGTGACAACACTTAATAGAAAACCTAGGTCATTCTCCACTCCACCTGTTTAGGATAAATTTGAAAAAGGTTCAAACCTTCTTGTCAAGCGAAGTGTTCAAATGCCTAGATGCACAAATCATGACCTTTAGGTACCTAAAATAAGCATAATGCACATATACAATCAAATTTCTTGGATTTGTTATACTTACTGTTCTTGGGGTCTTAATGAGTTGACTGCCATTTTATGCCTGAAACCCTTAATACCTGAAGACTTACCAACCATCTCACCCATTTTGCAGATGATGTTTGCAAGCAAGAGGTCGCACAATCACCATCTCCTTTACTGCCAATACTATCCATCCATGCAGCTACAATTTCTCCATTACAAAATACACATCACAAAACAAACTAAAAACAATCATTAATTCATGCCATCTTCCATTTTCTTATCAATTGTCTCATACCCATGCGCAACCACAGTAAAACCCATATCATTGATCATTACTGATTTCTCAACATTCACAGCCGCAGCTTCAAGAACATCGCATCAGATTCAAACCCCTCCATTGATTTATTTTTTTTGTCAATAACAACCATCAGCAGAACCCATCTTCTGTTACTTCTTCTTTACCTGAATTCCTCTCTTTGCCATGACAGAAGAAAATCGATTAAACACAAATTAGAGTGACAAAACTCGAATTGAAAGAAAACCCAATTCATATCAGAGTATCAATTATTATATTTCAACACAATTTCTAAAATCACCAAATTTATGAAACCCTAAGTTTTAAATTTAACTAAAATTCATGAAAAAACTGAAACATAAGTAGGAAATATAAGAATGATCCATACCTAATTCAGTAATAATCACTAATTTCTCCAAGTACTGATTAATTTTGATCGAAACTTATAAAAAAATTGATCTAAGTATTTGGTATTTATCATTCTTAGATGTAACATGGGATGAAGAAGAAGGAGACGGTGGTGATGGTCGTTGTACTGGTAGTGGAGATGAGTGAAACTTTTAGCATCTCTGTTGTGTCTCTTCTTCTCCTAAAACACACATGAGAGGATTTGAGAGGAGATGGTAATAAGATATGGCCGAAACTCGGGGTAGAGAGGTTAGGGTTTAGATGAAATCACTAAATCAATAATACCATCGATCGAGTATCCATAGAATAAAGTTGGAAGCAGGATGGTAAATCAAATCCGGACTTGAAGATGTGATATCTCTGTCTGGAATTTCTGAAACACGGAGGATGATAAAGTAGGTTTCAACGATTTGTGTTTGGTGCCGCGGCAGTTTATAAAAATTAAACAGTGGTCACGTTAGGGTAGTGAAATCTTGGTCGGGCCAAGGCAACATCAACGTCGTCCAAAAAATTATAAGTCAAGATCGTGCGAACGTAAGTATCTCTCGCCGACGATATATCAGGGCCACTGGATCGCCGAATCCGATGGACACCTTTGTCCACGACACAAGGACCAATTTCCTTAAGGGGGAGACTAGGTATCACGCTGGCCTGTGGCCGACGCTCAACCTCTTGTCGACTTTTGATAATTGTTCGACGCTTATATATATATTAAGAGATTAATAACAGTAGAGATTAATAATAACAAAAAATATGAACATATTAAAATTATTCGTGTCATTTATATAGTGTGTTAGTTAGTCGGGTTACAGTAGGTTAAATTAGTTGGATAGTAGTAACCGTAAGGGGCTTGCGGCCGGCGCTCAACCTCTTGTCGATTTTTGAAAACTTTTTATAACCTCCTATCGATTTTCCATGTTCCTCCGAGGCTCAATTTTTTAGAGTTAGGTTTATTGTTTGGTCGGTCGGTCAGTATATTTCCATAGAATTTTAGTTGGATCACAATAGCGTATTTAATTAGTTGGCTCATAATAGCCGGAGGGGGTCGCGTCCTACATCCCCGGCAGTTCATAAAATCTAAACATACATGTAGTGCTGATAGGTGTGTAAAAATAGCTTTCTAAGTATCGATTGTTTATGCTTTCTTGGCTAGTTTTCGTGTGAAATTGTATTATTATCTTTATTTTTATATTTTACGGGAATTTTGGAGCTTATTCCCGAAAAGAACAAGAATCGTCCAATTTACCAAAAGAGAGGCGGAATTATCATTGCATGGGCTGCATATTGAAGAACGTGCTGGCAGCGACGAGAAGTGATGCTTGGCTGCTGTCGAGAACGAAGTATGAGCTGCTGTGGTATCGATGATGGCGTTCGGAAAGAATGGAAGTCTGAGATGAGGCTACAATGAACTGAGCCATGTGGTTCATGGAAGTAGACGGAGAGCTAAGATTTGGAGTTGCAGTATCGTGAATATGTAGCTGTGACGTTGGTTGATGGATGAGTAGCGCTGGAAGGAGTTGCATATATGGAGTGGCAATGATGCTGACAACCAACGTTGAATGCATGGGAAGACAAGATGGCTTGTGCTGGGAAGAATGAGTTAGCGGGAGACGTACTCTTTTTGCCTTGGAGATGCAAACAAATGACAGAGTGGGAAGCAATGGAGAAGTTGGAACTCGGCAGAGATATAACTCCAACTGAATATGAAGGAGATGTTCACAGTCACTGAAAAGAAGAGCATGCATGTACGGTGTGAGCTTTTGGCTGCTGCCAATGGTGACCATGAGAGACGTGGAGCTGTTGGCTGCTGTAGTTTGATGGCATGCTGTCATAGATGATGGAGATTACCAAGGAGAAGTAAACGGTGATGGATTTCATGGAGTGATTGATGGTTATAAGATGGAAAGAGGCTAAGAAGCTTCTAACGTCGATGGAGTTACTTCCAGGTGATCAATGAGCATGGACAGGTTGCAGCTATTGAATGGTGTTGTTGGACATCGATGGGAATGGTGTGGCTGTGTATGCGTGTCGTAACCACAACAAATTAATTAATACTTTACTACCTAATTAACAAGTAATATAGGGTAGTCAAGGTCGATCCCACGAGGAGCACGAGATTCTAGTTGTCTTATAATGTCACAAAGGGGGGTATGTTTTAGATAAGTAAAAGAAAATAAAATAAATAAACAAAACAATTAAAGAGATAAGAGAAGTTAATAAGAGAGATTAGATCAAGGAATCCTTCTTCGCTGCAAAACAATGATTAAAGTTATGTTCTTTTCCACTTCTTATAGTCACAAATTATCACCAACCGTAGGTATAGCAGCTAGATCAGTGCTAACCCCAAAATCCCTTATATCACCGGATACGGAAGTTCTCGACTACCGGATTCTATTCACCAAACCACCTAGTAGTAGATCACTCAAGATGTAATTTAGTTAAACGCATTAAGATTTATGAATTTATTAGGTTGATATTAGTAGTTAAACTCTTAGATCAAGGTCCACTTGCTAACGTTGTTTTTACACACAATTGCTCCACGGATCCCTCCGCAAGGTCTCGTGTTTGCTACTTATGTAAAGAGTCAAGAAACGATTACTTATCCCCTAACTTTCACTAGCTATAGATTAGACTAACAAATCAATCTAGTTGTACACCTAGATAATCTATCAATCAATCATGAATGTCTTTAAGATCACTCCTATTAGTAAAAACAAACGATAATCATGTGAAAACTTCAAAGTAGATTTAAAACAAAACTCAAAACATGTTAAGAACTAGGAATTCATCCTCAATCAAATTAGTTACTCATATTAAAGAGTTCACACAAAGAGAAAAGTATTGTGTGTGTAAAAGTGTGCAAAAGTATTGTAAAAGATGTGTGTATCTAAGTGCATCTATATGTCAATGTGTGTGTATCAATATGTCAATGTGTGTATCTAAGTGCATCTATATGTCAATGTGTATGGAAGTGTAGAAGTTCTTCTCTATTTATAGGCTTCAATGTTCTCCATATCTTCTAAGGAATAGAATCCCTTTCCTTTTGTAGCTCAATTTCCAAATCCAAGCCTTTCTCAAATCTTCCATCTCCTCTTTCCAAATCCAAGCAGAATTCTTCATTCAATTCCAAGTCCAAATCTTCACATCCCATGAGAGAAATCCACACAAAATTCTGCAACTTTTGCTCGCCGGAAAACTGGGTTTTTGGCCGGAAATAGGCCGGAATCCGTCGCCGCCGGCCACCTGAGATTCTCCTCCGGTAAAGGTATATTCTGTTACGGTTCCGTTAAATTAAACGGTCAAGAAGGTCAAACCGTTAGTTGACTAGGGTCAAATCTGAGTCATAATGAGTTAGACCGAGTTTTGGCAACTCGGCTGACTTGGTTTGGTTGCCAAATGCTATGCCAAGGGCTATGCACGGCCAAGATGGCTGTGCACATTCCTGCACTTCATGTCATTCATTCCCCTGTAATTATTCCTAGGCATACATCTATAGTAACTCAGGCATTCATTCCATGTACAATTGCTGATATTGCACTCTTGAGTTGAACTGCAGCATCATCATTCTCTGCAGCTTCTCCTTGTCCTGCATCAATCCTACCATTCCTCTAAGTACAATCAACAACTTCATTCTTTTCTATCCCCATCTCAGCTCCATTCAAAATCAATCAGCAACCATCAATTTCTGTTCTTGCTTCATCACCAACATAAACCCATTAGCTCACAGAAACAGTACTCTCAAACCCATGTTCTTCTATTCCTGCCAAACACCACTGCAGCATCACTCCATTTGAATTAGCAAAGTCCCTTTCTGTTCTTCTCAGCTTCTAATCACCCTCAATTACATCTGTTACTTCCATTAATTGAGCACCACAGTCTACCAACACAACTCAAATTCTTCTCCCCTGTAAATCAACTTCTCTAACTCACACAACAGCATCATAGCCACAAACCCATCATCGAAAGCAACAACTTCCTTTG
The DNA here is from genome assembly GCA_023529315.1 of Papaver bracteatum. Classification (NCBI taxonomy): domain Eukaryota; kingdom Viridiplantae; phylum Streptophyta; class Magnoliopsida; order Ranunculales; family Papaveraceae; genus Papaver; species Papaver bracteatum. The sequence continues at coordinate 235,381 of JAJJWX010000184.1, forward strand.
ATCACTGCAGAACCTCCAATATCACCCATCACTCTAGCTTAGACCAACAGTACCCGAATCATCATTTCTTGCTCCCTGAATCAAATCGGAACTAAACCCACTCAATCTCGTTTCAAACCCAATTGATTCAAACCCATGTATCCAATCCATTTTCTGAATTCACCTATAGCACCAAAACCCCAAATCGCTTCATCTGACCGACGAACCCATCTCCGATTCATCTTCTCTGAGCATCTGAGCATCATCTTCTCTGTTGATTCTGACGCAGCTCCACTTCCTGTTCGTTACCATCTTCTTGATTCAACAGCTCAATCTCTCGGACAAACAACAGCAGCAATGGCTGCTCTCGTTTTTTTTAGTTTTTCATCTCTTTCAGTGCGAACAATGATTGAGAAGATAGAGTTTAGGGTTATAAAGCGGGTTCGGACTCGGGCATGGATCCGGGTACGGGTATGCCCCATGGGTGTGGGTATATGGGTCAGATTTAGACACCCCACTAATTAGCAACCCCATATGATATTTACATATACTCATGATGATAAGGGACACCCAGATGGCACCCCTTAACTTGAATTGTCCTTTATTTAGCACTCCTCTGAGAGAGTTGCCCTTTAACCGTGGCTCGTCTCCCTATGAAATGACAATTTTGCCCTTTTTGCTCGATTTTGGTGATTCCTTCTCCTTTTCCTCTGTGCGACTCCAGAGTACCTAATATCTCAAAGACACACGTAAAATACATAATTTACTAGAAAAATAGCAAAGAAAGCATAAAATCTTAGATAGTAAATTAGGTGTATTCTACACCTATCAAATTCCCCCACACTTAGACTTTGCTAGTCCTCGAGCAAATCAAACCAAAACTTACAACTTCAAAGCGTTCCAGCGTCCCAAGCATCCTAATTATAGTTATCCATTAAGCGGATGATCAACAATGAGCAAAACTATGGATCCAGGGTCTTGCAACACGAATCTGAAATCTACAACTTTTGCAGACATGGTTAGAGGTAAAAAATCGCTGAATACAATTGATATTGCCTCTTTACCTAACCCTATTTTTTTGGATGATAAACCAACCATGGAAATTCCGTTAGATTTATTCAATGAAGGGTGTGAGGCTTGGAAATACAGCCTTATTGGAAGATTGGTTTTTAAAGATCTTGTTTTTTCTGCTGTAAAGACATCTTTAGAAGATCAATGGAAGCTAGATCCGGGTAAAGTCAAGTTCACTCCTATGAACAAGGGTTTTTTCATTATCAAGTTTACAACTGAAGAGGATATGATCAAGATCCGAGATGGAGGGACTTGGAAGGTTAATCAACATGAGCTTAGGCTTCAAAATTGGTTCCCATGGTTCGATCCAGATAAAGAAAATTCTTCTCATGCATCTGTCTGGGTAAACTTCCCTGGTTTATATGTAGAGTTATGGACAGAAAAAATCTTGTTAGCGCTTGGAAAAAACCTGGGCAAACCTATAACGGTGGATAAAAGAACTTTGAACCATGAATTTGGTTCTTTTGCAGCGGTTTTGGTGGATATAGATTTTGGAAAAAAAATTCCAGATTGTATTAATTTAACGGTGGGAGGTAGGTCTTTTGATCAGTTTGTTGAGCTACAAAAAATTCCAAAATTTTGTTCTTATTGCAAAATTGTTGGTCATATTGATAACGATTGTAGAAAGAAGAGCAAGAAAAATTCAGTGAAGAATGTTCAAAAATGGAAGCCAAAAAGTGCAGATGGTGCAAAGGAAGGAAAAGATGATGATGAAAATAAGAGTGATACTATAAATGGGTTGGTTTCAGGTGATGGGAAGCATGTTGGTGAGGCTGACCAGTTGGAAATGGAGCTTGCAAAATCTTCGGCTGAGTTTCGTGAAGCTCAAATGAAGCTCATTAGGTGCAAAAATGCTATTGCTGCAAAAGAGGCGTTTGCTGTTCGAAATGGTGCTAATTCGTTGTCTAATTCTGATACGAAAATGGAAGACAAAGTTGCTGCCGTGTCAGAATCAAACACATGTTCCGTGATGGACAAAAAATCTAATTTGAATTGTCAAAGCGCTGGAAAGAATTCAACATTTGCGGCTGCCACTTGTGATACAATTGGTTCCGTGTCTGAATTAATTACAACATCCGAGCAAAACTCTTATTTGAATGGTCAAAAAGCTAAAAAGAAGTCAGAATTAATGGTTGGCACTTCAAAGAGTGAAAGGATTGATAAAGCATGTGATGAGAAAGGTAAGCCTATTTTTTCTCCCACTAAACAGAATATTGAAGAATCCAAGGTTAAAAAAGCTAGTACAAAGAAAGGTGATGTGTCCAAGATACCCAACAAAGATGAGTGGAGGCATGTGAAGGGTAAGCCGTTTAAGTTGGATGCAATAATCAGTCCATCTGATTTAATTTGTATGAATTCGTTTGACTCTCTAAGTGAAAATGATTTATCGGAGGATGAAAATGAAGAGCTGTTGGCTGCTAATATGGCAGCAGAAGTTAAGAGTTCAAAAGAATGGGGTACAATTTCTGATGCTAAACCGGATTCCCATGTTGAAACGGATAAAAAGAAGGCTTTCCAAGAAAGAATAGAAGAATTAAAAAAGCAACGGGATAGGTTGGATGATGTTGTTTTTGATATGAAAAATATTTTGTCTAGTGAGGAACTAGACGAAGCGAGCACTATTGAAAATGATCAAGTGAGGGGTAATTTCATTAGAAATCCAGACTTTAGAAAACAATACTTCAAGGAAAAAAAGGAGTTAATGGATAGAATGTCAACTAAGAAAAAAGCTCAATCTCCTATTAAGCTTATTCCTGGTGGTAATTATGCTTCGGAGGAAGAAGAAGATGAATATGAAGATGAATACGAAGAGGATTTTGAAGATGAATACAACCAGCAACATGATGATTTTGATTTGACAAAAACAATTGCTAGCCTTAAGAAGAGGAATTTTAGAGTTGGACGCAAACGACATTAGTTTTGTTTTTCTCTTTTGTTATTTCTTGGTTTTGGATAGCTTTTTTTAACCTTTTTGTGTTTCTTTGTTGTTTTTAGTGTGCCCCTTTGGTTTATGGGGGTGGGGAGGCCTCGAGCCTCCCATTTTGTAATTCTTGTAATTACCTTTTTTTGGTTTCAATAAACTAAGACTTACCAAAAAAAAAAAAAAAAATCCCAAGCATCCTAAGAGCTATGAGGACATAGAGTTTCTGCATGCTAGTAATAAGAAGTTAGAAATACTAAAGAACATATTCTCATCCTTAAATGTTGAGTGAGAAATAACCACCCCATAACGAGAGAACACGTGTTTGAGAAACGATCAGTAAGCATTTCGCCTCGACTTCTGCCTCACTTAAAAGGGTTTTATGATAATTGCACTCAAAAATACGGCTTTTTTATGGGTCTCACATGTGTGCAGGTAGGAATGAAGAGAGAATTCCTGCAACACGTTGAATGGTGGGAAGTATAACTTCCGAAATTTTGAAAAACCCACATCTTTTAACATTTTGAAAAACCATTTTTCGAACGATCTCTAAGAAAGGAAATCAACCACTTATATTGAGGATGAGATTACTTACTTACCTTCACATCCGATTGCCAATTATGATAACACCACTCTCACGGAATCCAATAGAAACGTCTTCCGTTCCTTGTTTTCATCTTCTTGGTCTTCGGCTTCAATTATTGATGATAAACACTTGAACTTCATAAATCCTTGACAATTTGTAACTTTTTTTTCTTAACTCCTTGTCGCTTGAAACTTCCTTATAGATTTTCCTTCCCCACGGCTTATTCAATAACAAAACAATAATAGATATTTCTCTTGTCTCATATATATATTTTCTTTTCTTTTCTTTTCTTATTTTTTTTTTCTTCTTTCTTTTCTTTCATTTTTTTTTAGACAAGAGAAACACAATACAAATCAAAAAATAAAATAAACCATGGCCGTGGAAAAGTACTTTACCGCTTGATTCTTCACAACTTGTATCGTCTTGAAATCATAAACTTCAATAATTCTCACCTTTTACTTTCTTCGCTTTGTAAATACGTCTTAACACTTGGATATAGAATTACCTCATTGCATTTTAAGTCTTCAACTTTGATATAAAATTATGCTCTTTTTCTTGTTCCATTGTTGCTTTCAAACCTTGAACCTTTTCAACTTTCCTTGTAGATTTTGATGTCGCTCCCTTGTTGTTGATGTGGTGTTTCTATGGACCCGTTGTTGTCGAGAGAGAATGGTGCTAACTGCAAATCGAACTACAAGAAGGTGGCTTTCATCTATAGACGTCACCCTCATGATTGACAAATATTAGCACTCAAGAGATCAAAATAGTGCTGAAATTGGTGTGAAATTGGGTAGCTCACCATTCTACCCGGAATTAACGTACGGTGACACACACTCAAAAGAAGCTCTTTAGTAAAGGAAGAATTTTTGGTCGGTGCCTTGGTTGATATGAAAATGGGTAGTCTCCACTAATGATTGATCAGCAACTCTAATAACGCACTTCTCCCTGCACCAAATTTGCATCACCGGCATGATTAAATCCATTATTTAACACTCTAACAAGCAAGAAATCGAACGTAGTTCCCTAACACTTCCAAGTTCAATTATGTCGGTCAGAATTCTCTATGTAATCATACCTAGAAGTATGCTAGTGACTCTAAAATCTCTAAAAGTTGAAAGTTTTATGCAAAAAAAGTTCTCTTTTTTTTTTATATGCAAAAATATATGCTTAGCCACTCCCCCACACTTAAACTTCACATTGTCCTCAATGTGTAAAACCGAAAGTTCTGAATTCTGACGTAACAGCAGATAAAACGCAAAAACTGTGCAAATTGGTAAGGAATTTGGAAAAACTCCATTTCACAATAGTTGTTCACCTACGTGTTTTCTACACAGTGTCAAAATTTCATAGTGTTCTGATAAACGGTCTGACAGTTATGGTCTCTGGACTGAACTACGCGCAGTCTGAAATTTTCTGACGAAAAGGTATTCATCATAATTCTCTTCTAAGATAGATTATGGACTTAATGAAATTAAATATGGGGATGCAAATATGATATGAAAACAATAAAAAATAAATAAACAAAACAAAACAAAAATAAAAATAAAAGCAAAAGCAAAAGGATAAGAGATACAAAACCGGTGGGTTGCCTCCCACTTAGCGCTTGTTTTAAAGTCGACGGCCCGACATGGCTCTTGTAAGATTCATTCCCCATATATTAGCAATCGGAAAATTTGGGGATCCTCCCATAGTACCTGTTTTGCAAACAATAACTCCATACAAATATTAGCACAAGAAAATAATAGTAAAGTTATAGCTCGATAGAAATTTCCCCCACACTTATTCTTGTCCACACTCGGAAGTGTATAAAGAACATAGAATTTGGGAACTTCCATGCATTCCTCTTGGCAAACCTGCATAGTATTAGCATCAAGTGTTTCCAATGGTGGATATCGAGAAACAAAGTCATTCAAAAATACTTTCGAAGCACATACATTCAAACCAATAAGAGGTAAAGGAGAAGAATTAACATGCAAAGGGTTAGACAAACCTTGCACAATTTCTTGTATTACGGTATCCTCCTCATTCTTAAAAAATTCAAGTGAACTACTTACCTCTTGTATATCGTGGTCCTCTATCAAACTTTGCAACCATTCTTCATCATTTTCTACCTTAACCAAAGTCTCGGCATCATCATAATCATTAACAAGTTCAATTGGGTCTTCCACAAATTCAATCAATTCGGTTTCATTATCGAGCATCATCTCTTCAACATCTTCATCATCGGAATCGGGCCATTCACTAAAGTGATTTTCGTCGGTAAAAATTGTAAGATCTTCTTGTGAGGGTGTTACACCGTTTACAACAATAGGAAAATCACATCCAATCTCCTCCTTTTGAATAGGTGAAGGATCGTTATTATGATCCGGAGTTGAAATAACTTCCTTATTGTTGCAACTTTCATACACTTTTGCGGACTCATAATTTTCCCTAAGGAATTTTTTCCAAGCACTAAATGCATCTTCCTCAAGCTCTACCTTTTGAATAGGTGATTGATCATTATTAAGATCAAGGCTCGAGTAATCTACACTAGCGTCATCAAAAGTTTCCAAAGGTTGGTCCTTTTCAACACAATCATCTTCATTATCGGAATCACCATAATAAGAATCTTCATCGGTTTCATAACCTTTATCCCGACGTCGTTTAAGTTCCATATGAATGGTCTTACTAATTTCTGCGACAAGCTCTTCCGAGTCTCCATCATCTTCCAATTTGTATAACTTTTGTGCAAGTTTCCGGACGTTAACACGCTTACCACCGTGTATAGAGTTTCTAGATTGTATATCCTTAAAAAGTGAAGGAAAAACACGATGAAGAGGAGTATATTCCCAACTCTCCGTCTGCACATTACTAGAAAACAATGTATTAGAAGCATAATTATCCGTCCATCCTTGTAATTGTCCACTTACATACCCGTCATAAGGTTGTTGATATGCATGAGAATATCCATAAGGTTCCGTAGGATTTTGATCATAGCCAAAATATTGATTTTGATTGTATCCTAAGGATGGTTGGAAATTTCCATGATGTTGAGGTTGAAAATCGTATTGATTGTTGAAATATGCTTGCTCTTGTCCACCATACATGGAAAACCGGTACCTGAAAACCAATTCAAAAACTAAGTTAGATACGATAAAGAATCCAACAAAGCAAGAATAAAGCAAAAAGTAAAAATAAAACAACTAAAATCATCCGATGCTCCCCGGCAACGGCGCCAAAATTTGTATGCGTGTCGTAACCACAACAAATTAATTAATACTTTACTACCTAATTAACAAGTAATATAGGGTAGTCAAGGTCGATCCCACGAGGAGCACGAGATTCTAGTTGTCTTATAATGTCACAAAGGGGGGTATGTTTTAGATAAGTAAAAGAAAATAAAATAAATAAACAAAACAATTAAAGAGATAAGAGAAGTTAATAAGAGAGATTAGATCAAGGAATCCTTCTTCGCTGCAAAACAATGATTAAAGTTATGTTCTTTTCCACTTCTTATAGTCACAAATTATCACCAACCGTAGGTATAGCAGCTAGATCAGTGCTAACCCCAAAATCCCTTATATCACCGGATACGGAAGTTCTCGACTACCGGATTCTATTCACCAAACCACCTAGTAGTAGATCACTCAAGATGTAATTTAGTTAAACGCATTAAGATTTATGAATTTATTAGGTTGATATTAGTAGTTAAACTCTTAGATCAAGGTCCACTTGCTAACGTTGTTTTTACACACAATTGCTCCACGGAATCCCTCCACAAGGTCTCGTGTTTGCTACTTATGTAAAGAGTCAAGAAACGATTACTTATCCCCTAACTTTCACTAGCTATAGATTAGACTAACAAATCAATCTAGTTGTACACCTAGATAATCTATCAATCAATCATGAATGTCTTTAAGATCACTCCTATTAGTAAAAACAAACGATAATCATGTGAAAACTTCAAAGTAGATTTAAAACAAAACTCAAAACATGTTAAGAACTAGGAATTCATCCTCAATCAAATTAGTTACTCATATTAAAGAGTTCACACAAAGAGAAAAGTATTGTGTGTGTAAAAGTGTGCAAAAGTATTGTAAAAGATGTGTGTATCTAAGTGCATCTATATGTCAATGTGTGTGTATCAATATGTCAATGTGTGTATCTAAGTGCATCTATATGTCAATGTGTATGGAAGTGTAGAAGTTCTTCTCTATTTATAGGCTTCAATGTTCTCCATATCTTCTAAGGAATAGAATCCCTTTCCTTTTGTAGCTCAATTTCCAAATCCAAGCCTTTCTCAAATCTTCCATCTCCTCTTTCCAAATCCAAGCCGAATTCTTCATTCAATTCCAAGTCCAAATCTTCACATCCCATGAGAGAAATCCACACAAAATTCTGCAACTTTTGCTCGCCGGAAAACTGGGTTTTTGGCCGGAAATAGGCCGGAATCCGTCGCCGCCGGCCACCTGAGATTCTCCTCCGGTAAAGGTATATTCTGTTACGGTTCCGTTAAATTAAACGGTCAAGAAGGTCAAACCGTTAGTTGACTAGGGTCAAATCTGAGTCATAATGAGTTAGACCGAGTAAGCTGGCAACTCGGCTGACTTGGTTTGGTTGCCAAATGCTATGCCAAGGGCTATGCACGGCCAAGATGGCTATGCACATTCCTGCACTTCATGTCATTCATTCCCCTGTAATTATTCCTAGGCATACATCTATAGTAACTCAGGCATTCATTCCATGTACAATTGCTGCTATTGCACTCTTGAGTTGAACTGCAGCATCATCATTCTCTGCAGCTTCTCCTTGTCCTGCATCAATCCTACCATTCCTCTAAGTACAATCAACAACTTCATTCTTTTCTATCCCCATCTCAGCTCCATTCAAAATCAATCAGCAACCATCAATTTCTGTTCTTGCTTCATCACCAACATAAACCCATTAGCTCACAGAAACAGTACTCTCAAACCCATGTTCTTCTATTCCTGCCAAACACCACTGCAGCATCACTCCATTTGAATTAGCAAAGTCCCTTTCTGTTCTTCTCAGCTTCTAATCACCCTCAATTACATCTGTTACTTCCATTAATTGAGCACCACAGTCTACCAACACAACTCAAATTCTTCTCCCCTGTAAATCAACTTCTCTAACTCACACAACAGCATCATAGCCACAAACCCATCATCGAAAGCAACAACTTCCTTTGATCACTGCAGAACCTCCAATATCACCCATCACTCTAGCTTAGACCAACAGTACCCGAATCATCATTTCTTGCTCCCTGAATCAAATCGGAACTAAACCCACTCAATCTCGTTTCAAACCCAATTGATTCAAACCCATGTATCCAATCCATTTTCTGAATTCACCTATAGCACCAAAACCCCAAATCGCTTCATCTGACCGACGAACCCATCTCCGATTCATCTTCTCTGAGCATCTGAGCAGCTCCACTTCCTGTTCGTTACCATCTTCTTGATTCAACAGCTCAATCTCTCGGACAAACAACAGCAGCAATGGCTGCTCTCGTTTTTTTTAGTTTTTCATCTCTTTCAGTGCGAACAATGATTGAGAAGATAGAGTTTAGGGTTATAAAGCGGGTTCGGACTCGGGCATGGATCCTGCACGGTATGCCCCATGGGTGTGGGTATATGGGTCGATTTAGACACCCCACTAATTAGCAACCCCATATGATATTTACATATACTCATGATGATAAGGGACACCCAGATGGCACCCCTTAACTTGAATTGTCCTTTATTTAGCACTCCTCTGAGAGAGTTGCCCTTTAACCGTGGCTCGTCTCCCTATGAAATGACAATTTTGCCCTTTTTGCTCGATTTTGGTGATTCCTTCTCCTTTTCCTCTGTGCGACTCCAGAGTACCTAATATCTCAAAGACACACGTAAAATACATAATTTACTAGAAAAATAGCAAAGAAAGCATAAAATCTTAGATAGTAAATTAGGTGTATTCTACACCTATCAGGCTGATGTGAGTTTGGAGTTTAGCTGAGGCTGGAAGGAAGCAACCGAAGACTGCATAGTGTTGTTGGTTGGTTATGGAACAGATTTGGTTTGTCGTGGAGTTTTCTGAACAGCTCGATGCATGATGAAGCTCGAGCTGAGACAATGAAGCAGTGAAGTTAAGCCGAAGCTGAGAAGATAACTCGCAGTGACTAATGAGTGAAGGAATAGTTCATTCTGGATTCAAGGCAGGGACGATGCAGACTGGTACTGCGAGCAGTTCGTGATGAGAAAAAATGGAGAAGAACAGGAGATGGGTTTAAACGAAATAATGGGCTAAGGTGTTGGCAGTATTAGCTAAGCTTCCAAGTGGGCCGGCTAGAATGAAAGCCCACTTGGCTGTTTCAGCTAGTCTACAGGCTTGAAATGTTGTTATTAATGAAACTTGTGGCGATTTTAGTTGAGCCCAATAGTCTATTGAGCCAAAACACTTTACACGGCCAGAACATAACCAAGGGTGCGGCTATTTCAAGATTTGGCCGTGAATTTTGGCAATATAAAAAGATATTTCCCACTAAATTAGCGTCGCTTACTCAACAAAATAAAAAGATATTTCCCACTAACTAAATATAATATAGCGGTAGTAAGAGATCGTTCCCACGAAGAGTAATGCAATTGTTATGTTATCTAAATCGGCGAAAATATAAAAGAAGGATAATAAGGAAAATATATTGAAGAAATCCTTCGCAGTTACTAACCGTTAACTGAACATCGTACCCGTTATCTCTTGTTAGAAATAATTGTCACCAACCGTAGGAAAGAAGGTACGCTTAGCAATCCCCAAAAACTCCTTATACCACAGGATACGGAAGCGCTCGACTACCGGATTCTATTCAAAAGAACCACCTTGACACGGAAGCGCTCGACTACAAGATGTATTCCCAGAACGCATTAAGATTTGTAAATTTAGGTTTGATCCCAGCAGTAAAACTCGGTACGCTCGGTCCACTTACTGGTGTTGTCTTTACTCGCAATTGCTCCACAGAATCCCTCCGTAAGGTCTTGCGATTTCTACTTGTGTAGGAGATGAGAGACAATTACGGGTCGACTCAACTCTCTACTAGCATTAGAATGATTAATAAACTAATCTGGTTGCGCACCCAAACCAATCTAAGAACCAATCATAAACCTTCGATATGGTAAAAACAATCCACAATGAATCAATTTAAAACTTGAAACAAACTTGCAAAATAATTGAGCTTCACATTAGAACTTTGAATTCATCCTTACAATAAAAAGAATATAAAAGTGATAGTTAACCCCCTAAGGGGGAGAAAAACGGTGAAAAGAAGATATGTGTCAAGAAGATTTGATATCTCAAAATTGAGCCTAGGGTTCTCTATATTTAGAGTTTTGTAACCTCCTTCTTTAGAAACTAGAAAACCTAGCAAAAATAGGAAAGTGCACCTCCTCTTGAAGAAAACTAGTAAACCTAGCAAAAATAGGAAAGTGTCCCGTGCATCAAATCCCGGTCAAAGTAGGTCACGAACTCTTTCCAAATATTTCCAAAACTCACGGCCAAAGCTTTAAATAGCCGCACCCTTGGTTATGTTCTGGCCGTGTAAAGTGTTTTGGCTAAATAGACTATTGGGGTCAACTATAATCGCCACAAGTTTCCTTAATAAGAACATTTCAAGCCTGTAGACTAGCTGAAACATCCAAGTGGGCTTTCATTCTAGCCGGCCCACTTGGAAGCTTAGCTGATACTGCCAACACCTAAGCCCATTATTTCGTTTAAACCCATCTCCCGTTCTTATCCATTTTTTCTCATCACGAACTGCTCACAGTACCAGTCTGCATTGTCCCTGCCTTGAATCCAGAATGAACTATTCCTTCACTCATTAGTCACTGCGAGTTATCTTCTCAGCTTCGGCTCAACTTCACTGCTTCATTGTCTCAGCTCTAGCTTCACCATGCATCGAGATATTCAGAAAACTCCACGACAAACCAAATCTGTTCCATAACCAACCAATATCACTATGCAGTCTTCGGTTGCTTCCTTCCAGACTCAGCTAAACTCCAAACTCACATCAGCCACACCATTCCCATCGATGTCCAACAACACCATTCATTAGATGCAGCATGTCCATGCTCATTGATCACCTGGCAGCAACTCCATCGACGTTAGAAGCTTCTTAGCCTCTTTCCATCTTATAACCATCAATCACTCCATGAAATCCATCACCGTTTACTTCTCCTTGGTAATCTCCATCATCTATGACAACATGCCATCAAAATACAACAGCCAACAGCTCCACGTCTCTCATGGTCACCATTGGCAGCAGACAACAACTCACACCATACATGCATGCTCTTCTTCTCAGTGACTGTGAACATCTCCTTCATATTCAGTTGGAGTTATATCTCAGCCGAGTTCCAACTTCTCCATTGCTTCCCACTCTGTCATTTTTTTGCATCTCCAAGGAAAAAAGAGTACGTCTCCCGCTGACTCATTCTTCCCAACACAAGCCATCTTGTCTTCCCATGCATTCAACGTTGGTTGTCAGCATCACTGCCACTCCATATCTGCAACTCCTTCCAGCGCTACTCGTCCATCAACCAACGTCACAGCTGCATATTCACGATACCGCAACTCCAAATCTTAGCTCTCCGTCTACTTCCATGAACCACACAACTCAGTTCATTGTAGCCTCATCTCATACTTCCATTCTTTCCGAGCGCCATCATCGATACCACAGAAGCTCATACTTTGTTCTCGACAGCAGCCAAGCATCACTTCTCGTCGCTTCCATCACAACCTTGCCAGCACGTTCTTCAATATGCATCCCATGCAATGATAATTCAGCCTCTCTTTTGGTAAATTGGACGATTCTTGTTCTTTTCGGGAATAAGCTCCAAAATTCCCGTAAAATATAAAAATAAAGATAATAATACAATTTCACACGAAAAGTAGCCAAGAAAGCATAACCAATCGATACTTAGAAAGGTGTTTTTACACACCTATCAAATTCCCCCACACCCAAACTTTGCTAGTCCTCGAGCAAACAAAACGAAACAAAAATAAAATACAACTCCATGTCGTGAGGATACGGTTACTCTTAGCATGAATAACAGGCCTTTAAACCCCTAGGTGTCCCTAGTGGACGAGTTATAGTCTCGTGAGGGCTTACGAGAGATATACCCACAAAGCCTTTACGCCAAAAAGAATAACATACCAATTAACAATTAATCCCCGGCAACGACGCCAATTTTGGTGAGCGTCGTTTACTCAACAAAATAAAAAGATATTTCCCACTAACTAAATATAATATAGTGGTAGTAAGAGATCGTTCCCACGAAGAGTAATGCAATTGTTATGTTATCTAAATCGGCGAAAATATAAAAGAAGGATAATAAGGAAAACATATTGAAGAAATCCTTCGCAGTTACTAACCGTTAACTCAATATCGTACCCGTTTATCTTTTGTTAGAAACAATTGTCACCAACCGTAGGAAAGCAGGTACGCTTAGCAATCCCCAAAAACTCCTTATATCACCGGATACGGAAGCGCTCGACTACCGGATTCTATTCAAAAGAACCACCTTGACACGGAAGCGCTCGACTACATGATGTAATTCCCAGAACGCATTAAGATTTGTGAATTTAGGTTTGATCCCAGCAGTAAAACTCGGTACGCTCGGTCCACTTACTGGTGTTGTCTTTACTCGCAATTGCTCCACAGAATCCCTCCGTAAGGTCTTGCGATTTCTACTTGTGTAGGAGATGAGAGACAATTACGGGTCGACTCAACTCTCAACTAGCATTAGAATGATTAATAAAGTAATCTAGTTGCGCACCCAAACCAATCTAAGAACCAATCATAAACCTTCGATATGGTAAAAACAATCCACAATGAATCAATTTAAAACTTGAAACAAACTTGCAAAATAATTGAGCTTCACATTAGAACTTTGAATTCATCCTTACAATAGAAAGAATAGAAAAAAAGATAGTTCTCCCCCTAAGGGGGAGAAAAACGGTGAAAAGAAGATATGTGTCAAGAAGATTTGATATCTCAAAATTGTGCCTAGGGTTCTCTATATATAGTGTTTTGTAACCTCCTTCTTAAGAAACTAGAAAACCTAGCAAAAATAGGAAAGTGCACCTCCTCTTGAAGAAAACTAGTAAACCTAGCAAAAATAGGAAAGTGTCCCGTGCATCAAATCCCGGTCAAAGTAGGTCACGAACTCTTCCCAAATATTTCCAAATTCACGGCCAAATCTTGAAATAGCCGCACCCTTGGTTATGTTCTGGCCGTGTAAAGTGTTTTGGCTCAATAGACTATTGGGCTCAACTAAAATCGCCACAAGTTTCCTTAATAACAACATTTCAAGCCTGTAGACTAGATGAAACAGCCAAGTGGGATTTCATTCTAGCCGGCCCACTTGGAAGCTTAGCTAATACTGCCAACACCTTAGCCCATTATTTCGTTTAAACCCATCTCCTGTTCTTCTCCATTTTTTCTCATCACGAACTGCTCACAGTACCAGTCTGCATCGTCCCTGCCTTGAATCCAGAATGAACTATTCCTTCACTCATTAGTCACTGCGAGTTATCTTCTCAGCTTCGGCTCAACTTCACTGCTTCATTGTCTCAGCTCGAGCTTCATCATGCATCGAGCTGTTCAGAAAACTCCACGACAAACCAAATCTGATCCATAACCAACCAACAACACTATGCAGTCTTCGGTTGCTTCCTTCCAGACTCAGCTAAACTCCAAACTCACATCAGCCACACCATTCCCATCGATGTCCAACAACACCATTCAATAGCTGCAACCTGTCCATGCTCATTGATCACCTTGCAGTAACTAGTTGTAATAATTCTCAACTACTCAAATGATTAATCAACCTATCAGACAACACACTGAGAGTGTGTATTTATACAGACACAAAGGACGGTTGGACTTACAGGCTGGCAACAGCTGACAAAGAAAACACATGTGCCAAAGCACTGTGTGACAGTAAAAATATAAAACAGCACACACTTCCAATTACCCCCCCTCAAGCTGTAGGCACCTGCCAGAAGTGACTTTAAGCTTGTGTCTAAGAACATCAAATCGAGGACCAGCCATGCCCTTGGTAAAGATATCCGCAATTTGATCCAGGGTGGAGAGAAACATGACCTTTAAACTCTTGTTCTGAACAAGCTCTCTGACAAAGTGAAAGTCAATAGCTAGATGCTTCATTTTGCTGTGAAAAACCGGATTGGAAGATAAAGATACTGCACTCTGATTATCACAGGAAATAAGTGGTGGTGTAGGGAGAAACAGATGAAGATCCTTAAGTAGTTTGCATACCCAAACCACCTCAGCTGCAGTATTAGCTAGAGAACGGTATTCAGCCTCAGTGGAACTCCTGACAACCGTATTTTGGCGTTTGCTAGACCATGAAATCGGATTTGAGCCAAAAAAGATGCAATATCCACCAGTAGAGCGCCTAGTATCAACTGAACCTGCCCAATCAGCATCACTAAACCCATGAATTGCTAATAAGCCTTTTGAAAAAAGTATACCATAATCAAGAGTGTGCTTTATATAGCGTAGAATTCTCTTGGCAGCTACAAGGTGAACATCGGTTGGAGCTTGCATATGCAAGCAGACTTGATTTACTGCAAAACCAATCTCAGGTCTTGTCCATGTTAAATACTGCAAAGCCCCTACTAATGATCTGTAGGCAGATTGATCAGATAATGGAATGCCAGCAGAAGATGATAATTGACTGCCAGGAGTGATGGGTGTAGTACATGGTTTAGCCCCTGTCATGTCAAACCTTTCAAGTAAATCCAGAGCATACTTAGTCTGACTCAAGAACAAATGTTGAGAGTTTCGTTTAACTTGAAGACCAAGAAAATAATGCAAAGCACCTAGGTCTTTGATAGGAAAATACTGCTGAAGCTGAGAGATAAAAGAGTGTATATACTCTTGAGAGTTCCCTGTAATAAGAATGTCATCCACATAAACTAAGATGATAGTTAGCCTGGAACCAATTTTCTGAACAAATAGGGAAGAATCAGCAGAGGAAGGTGTGAATCCATGAGATACTAAAACAGTGACCAACTTCTCATACCAGGCTCTAGGTGCCTGTTTGAGGCCATATAAAGATTTGTGCAACTTGCACACATGATGAGGCTTAGAAGGATCAACAAAGCCTGGAGGTTGCTGCATATAAACATCTTCATCTAGATCACCATGTAGAAAGGCATTGCTCACATCCAATTGGTTAATGATCCATGAGAAATTAACTGCCAAAGAAAGAATGAGTCTTATAGTAGTAGGCTTTGCTACTGGACTAAAAGTTTCCGTGTAATCAACCCCTTCCTGCTGATGAAAACCCTTAGCCACAAGTCGAGACTTGAATCTCTGAATGGTACCATCAGCATTATGGTTAGTCTTGTATACCCATTTGCAGCCCACAACATTATAAGAAGGATGTGGAGGGACCAAAGTGTATGTACCAGCATCTTTGAGAGCAGTGTGTTCTTCAACCATAGAAGTTTTCCACTGTGGAATTTTGATGGCTTTGGAGAAGCATGAAGGTGTAGGAGGTGGTATAACAGAGATCATGTTGGCAGATAAGATATACTTAGTATTGAAAACCTTTGGTTTAAAAATACCTCGTTTAGCCCTTGTAAGCATCTGATGTGTATTAGAAGTAGTCGGCACAATCTGAGGAGCAGCAGCAGGAGCTGTTGGTGAATCAGGAGCTGATGCAGAAGTAGGAGTTGTTGAATGAGAACAAGACACTGGATCAATACTACTGAGATCTGGTTCTGCCAAAACACCAACTGAGGTAGCAACAATTATGCTGGGATCTTTGAGATTTGGTTCTGCCAAAACACCAACTGAGGTAGCAACAGTATTTGATGGTTGTGAGAAGGAAGTTGCACTAATGTCTGAGATGAAAGCATGTGGCACAACAGCAGTAGAGCAAAGAGGAAAGTTGGTTTCATTGAAAACAACATGTCTTGAAACATAGATTCTACCTGTTTTAGGATCCAAGCATCTGTATCCTTTGTGCATGGAGCTATAGCCAAGAAAAACACAATGAATACTCCTAGGTTGCAGCTTGTGAGAAGTGTATGGTCTCAACCATGGAAAACAAGAACAACCAAAAGATTTAAGGAATGAATAATCTGGAACCTGTCCAAATAGTTTCTCAAATGGAGAAATGTAGCCAATGCTTCTAACTGGTAGTCTGTTAATTACATAGTTAGCTGTCTGAAAAGAATCAACCCAATAATGATCTGATAAACCAGACTGAATAAGGAATGTTCTACCTGTATCCACAAGATGTCTATGTTTGGACTCAGCAACCCCATTTTGTTCTGGTGTCTTAGGACAAGAAACCTCATGAGTGATTCCATGTAAGCATAAGAAAGACTTCAACTCATTGTTCAAGAATTCACCTCCACCATCTGTTCTTATTCTTATAATAGCAGTATTTAGCAGTTTCTCAATCATAGTCTTGAAATATAAGAAAATTGTCTTGAATTCAGATTTGTCATAAAGAGGATAAATCCAACAATATTTGGAAAAATCATCTACAATGTTAACATAGTATTTGAAACCACTTGAAGAGATTACAGGACTAGGACCCCATAGATCCATATGAAGAAGTGCAAGAGGTTTAAACACTTGATGAGTAGACAAAGTAAATGGTAATTTGTGGGATTTACCTAGTTGACAGTCATTACAAAACAAAGGGGATTTTACAAGGTTAGGTAAATGCATTGTTTTGCAGACTTTTTGAAGAACTTGAAAAGATGGATGAGCTAGTCTTCTGTGCCAAGTAGTTGCTGAAGTAATGCTGGATAAAGCCTTGTTGGTGCTGGAATGCTTAGAGAAATGCATTGGATATAATCCATCTTCATGTGGCCCTTGAAAAATGATCTTCCCAGAGGAGAGATCCTTGACAGTGAAACCAGAAGAATCAAAAGATATTGAGCAATTGTTATCACTTGTAAATTTATGAACAGAAAGAAGATTTTGGGAAGATTTAGGTACTATCATAACATTATTCAGATGAAAAGCAGAAGAATCAGTGAGTTTGGTGACAGAACCAATATGTGTAACTGGCATACCTTGACCATTTGCTGCTTGGATTTCCTCTACTCCTTCAAATGGTGTTGATTGATGAAGCTCAGAAGTATCATTAGTAATATGGTTGTTTGCACCAGAATCAACATACCAAGGATTATCAAAATGCATTTGAGAAGTTGCAAGCATGGCACTGATATGTTGAGGAATGAAATTACTTTGATAGGCAAAATTGAACCTGTGCCTACATTCTGGTGCTAAGTGACCATCCTTCTTGCATAGTTGACAAGCTTTGTCAGAAGTAGATGCAGAAGTATGTGATGATGAGGCTCCATGAGTATTAGGTGGTGATGGAGTGGATGTAAAATTTGGAGCTGGATGATGCTGATAGGGAGAAGAACCTCTAGGATAGAAAGAATTAGGTTGTCTTACAGAATATGGTGCTGAGAAGTGAGGATACTGTGGAAAAGAGGATTGAGATAAATGAGTGGATGGAGGATAATGAGAGTATCCTCTACCTCTACCTCTACCAAACTGAGGACTAGATCTAGAATTAGCAGCAAAGGCTCTAGCATTAGCCTCAGACAACAAATCTTTTTGTTTAGTTGTAACAACAACTTCCTCACTCAAAAGTAAATTGTGTAGTTCTTTAGAAGTGACTGGAGGATTTCTAACTCGAATTGATGTGGCAAAAGAACTATATTCTGGTCCTAAGCCATTGAGAATAGTAATGACTAACTCCTCATCTGAAATTCTAGTACCAGCAGCAAAAAGTTCATCCTGAATTTTCTTGATGTCACTTAGAAAAGCAGAAATAGTACCTGATCCAAGACGTAAGGATTGAAGTTTTAAACGAAGTTGAATGGAATGTTGAGAGGAGCTTCTACCAAACCTTGCTTCAATAGCTTCCCAAAGATCTTTTGATGTAGCAGCACCAGTAACATATGGGATGACAGAGTCAGAAATTGACATTTGTATCCATAGAATAAGAGTAGCATCATCCTCATTCCAAGCTGTATAACAAGGATTTACAGCGTTATCGAACAGATAAGGAGGACACGGAATGGATCCATCAAGGAATCCATGAACACGATATCGCTTCAGTAGAGGAAGCAACAAAGCTTTCCAAGTTAGAAAATTGTCCTCCTTGAGTTTTTAAGACAAAATACTGGAGATTTGATTTAAAGGTACAGTAGAAATTCTTGATTCGTAATTTGCCATGAAATCAAGAATTGAAAAAAAAAGAAAACAAAGAAAAAAAAAAAAATTGTTGTTGTAGTAAGTTGATGAATCAAAGAGTTTGTGAGACAGTCAAGAAGAATGATCCGAAACAAATGAAGAAAAGAATCAGAAGAGAACAATTTCAGATCTTGAAAAAAAAAAAAAAAAAAAGTTAATGGCGGTGCGGAAGAAAAGCAACTGATACCATAGTTGTAATAATTCTCAACTACTCAAATGATTAATAAACCTATCAGACAACACACTGAGAGTGTGTATTTATACAGATACAAAGGACGGTTGGACTTACAGGCTGGCAACAGCTGACAAAGAAAACACATGTGCCAAAGCACTGTGTGACAGTAAAAATATAAAACAGCACACACTTCCAATTAGTAATTCCATCGATGTTAGAAGCTTCTTAGCCTCTTTCCATCTTATAACCATCAATCACTCCATGAAATCCATCACCGTTTACTTCTCCTTGGTAATCTCCATCATCTATGACAGCATGCCATCAAACTACAGCAGCCAACAGCTCCACGTCTCTCATGGTCACCATTGGCAGCAGCCAAAAGCTCACACCGTACATGCATGCTCTTCTTTTCAGTGACTGTGAACATCTCCTTCATATTCAGTTGGAGTTATATCTCTGCCGAGTTCCAACTTCTCCATTGCTTCCCACTCTGTCATTTGTTTGCATCTCCAAGGCAAAAAGAGTACGTCTCCTGATGACTCATTCTTCCCAGCACAAGCCATCTTGTCTTCCCATGCATTCAACGTTGGTTGTCAGCATCACTGCCACTCTATATCTGCAACTCCTTCCAGCGCTACTCGTCCATCAACCTACGTCACAGCTGCATATTCACGATACCGAAACTCCAAATCTTAGCTCTCCGTCTACTGCCATGAACCACACAGCTCAGTTCATTGTAGCCTCATCTCAGACTTCCATTCTTTCCGAACGCCATCATTGATACCACAGCAGCTCATACTTCGTTCTCGACACCAGCCAAGCATCACTTCTCGTCGCTGCCATCACAACCTTGCCAGCACGTTCTTCAATTTGCATCCCATGCAATGATAATCCCGCCTCTCTTTTGGTAAATTGGACGATTCTTGTTCTTTTCGGGAATAAGCTCCAAAATTCCCGTAAAATATAAAAATAAAGATAATAATACAATTTCACACGAAAACTAGCCAAGAAAGCATAACCAATCGATACTTAGAAAGGTGTTTTTACACACCTATCAAGGGCCCACATTTAAATTAGTGTGTTAGTTGGTCATGTCTATAATAGTCGGGAGCATATATTTAGTTAGTTGGTTCTGTCTATAATATTCAGGAGCATATTTAGTTAGTCGAGTCATAGAAGAACGGTCTCAATATTTAGTTGGACGTGTCATATTATAATGTGTTGATTAGTCAGGACATTGTAGCGTGTTTAATTAGTTGGATCATAATAGCCGGAGGGGGCCGGGTCCTACGGCCTCGGCATTCGAGAAAATTTAAAGGAAGATGTAGCCCACATTTAAATTAGTGCATTAGTTGATCCTGTCTATAATCATCGACAACATATTTAGTTAGTCTGGTCATAGTAGAACGGTCTCAATATTTAATTTATCGTTTCATATTATAGTGTATTAGTTAGTCAGGTCATTGTAGCGTGTTTAATTAGTTGGATCATAGTAGCCGGAGGGGGTCGGTTTTTACGGCCCCGACAGTCGAGAAATTTAAAGGCAAATGTAGTGCCCACATTTAAATTAGTGCATTAGTTGGTCATGTCTATAATAGCCAGGAGCATATGTAGTTAGTCGGGTCCTAAGAAAACGGTCCCAATATTTAGTTGGTCGTATCATATTATAGTGTGTTGGTCAGTCGGGACACTATATCGTATTTAATTAGTTCGATCATAATAGTCGGAAGGGGCCGGGTCTTAAGGCCACGGCGGTCGAGAAAATGTAAAGGCAGATGTAGTGTCCAAATTTAAATTAGTGTGTTAGTTGGTCATGTCTATAATAGTCGGGAGCATATTTAGTTAGTTGGTTTTGTATAATAATATTCAGGAGCATATTTAGTTAGTCGGATCATAGCAGAACAGTCTCAATATTTAGTTGGTCGTGTCATATTATAGTGTGTTAGTTGGTCCTGTCTATAACAGTCGGGAGCATATTTAGTTATTCGGGTCATGGAATAACTGTAATAATATTTAGTTGGTCGTGTCATATTATAGTGTGTTGGTTAGTCGGGTCACTGTAGTGTGTTTAATTATTTGGATATTAGTAGCCGGAGGGGGTCGGGTCTTACTGCCCCGGCGGTAGAGAAAAATTTAAAGGCAAATGTAGTGCCCACATTTAAAACAGTGTATTAGTTTATCCTGTCTATAACAGTCAGGAGCATATTTAGTTAGTCGGGTCATAGCAGAATGGTCTCAATATTTAGTTTGTCGTGTCATATTATATTGTGTTAGTTAGTCGGGTCACAGTTACGTGTTTAATTAGTTGGATCATACTAGCCGGAAGATGCCGGGGCCTACAGCCCCAGCGGTGGAGAAATTTTAATTGCAGAAGTAGTGCCCACATTTAAATTAGTGTGTTAGTTAGTGCTGTCTATTATAGCCGGGAGCATGTTTAGTTAGTCGGGAGCATATTTAATTAGTCAATCCCAATATTTAGTTGGTCGTGTCATATTATAGTGTGTTAGTTAGTCGGGTCACATTAGCGTATTTAATTAGTTGGATGATAGTAGCCGGAAGGGGTCGGGGCCTACGGCCCCTGCGGTGGAGAAATTTTAAAGGTAGAAGTAGCGCCCACATTTAAATTACTGTATTAGTTAGTCCTGTCTATAATAGTCGGGAGCATGTTCAGTTAGTCGGGAGCATATTTAATTAGTCGGTCCTAATATTTAGTTGGTCGTGTCATATTATAGTGTGTTAGTTAGTCGGTCACAGTAGCGTGTTTAATTAGTTGGATCATAGTAGCCGGAAGGGGCCGTTGGCCCCGGTGGTGGAGAAAATTTAAATGCAGATATAGTTCCCATATATTTAGTTGGTTGTGCCATATTATAGTGTGTTAGTTAGTCGGGTCACCGTAGTAGCGTGTTTAATTAGTTTGATCAGTGTAGCTAGAAAGCCGGGGTCGTAAGAGAAAATTTAAAAGAAGATATAGTGCTCACATATTTAATTGGTCGTGCCATATTATAGTTTGTTAGTTAGTCGGGTCACAGTAGCGTGTTTAATTAGTTTGATCATAATAGCCGGAAAGTCGGGGCCTACGGCCCCAGCGGTGGAGAAAATTTAAAAGAAGATATAGTTCCCATATATTTAGTTGGTTGTTCCTTATTATAGCGTGTTAGTTAGTCGGGTCACCGTAGTAGCATGTTTATTTGGTTTGATCATAGTAGCCGGAAAGCCGGGGCCATAGGCCCCAGCGGTGGAGAAAATTTTAAAGCAGATATATTGCCCATATAAGTTAGTCGTAGAATATTTTAGTGTGTTAGTTAGTTTGGTTACAGTAGCGTGTTTAATTAGTTTAATCATAATAGACGGAAATCTGGGGCCATGGAGAAAATTTAAAAGTAGATATAGTGCCCACGTATTTAGTTAGTCGTATCATATTATAGTGTGTTAGTTAGTCGGGTCACCGTAGCCTGTTTAAATAGATGGATCATAGTATCCAGATAGGAGGCCCCGACCGTGGAAATTTACAGGCAGATGTAGTGCCCACACTAAAATTAGTGTGTTAGTTAGTCCTGTATGTAATAGTCGGGAACATATTTAGTTAGTCGGGTCATAGCTGAACGGTCCCAATATCTAGTTGGTCGTTGCAATATTATGTGTGTTAGTTAGTCGGGTCACAGTAGCGTGTTTAATTAGTTTGATCATAGTAGTCAGAAAGCCGGGGCCAACATTTAAAAGCAGATATAGTGAGCACATATTTAATTGATCGTATCATATTATAGTGTGTTAGTTAGTTGGGTCACAATAGTCTGTTTAATTAGTTGGATCATAGTAGCCAGATAGGCCGGGGCCGTAGAGAAAATTTACAGGCATATGTAATTCCTGCATTAAAATCAACTTGTTCATAGGTCATGTTTATAATATTCGGGAGCATATTTAGTTAGTCAGGTCATAGCAGAACGGTCCTAATATTTAGTTGGTCGTGTCATATTATAGTGTGTTAGTTAGTCGGATCACAGTAGCATGTTTAATTAGCTGGATCATAGTAGCCAGATATCATAGTATCCAGATAGGAAAAACATAATCAAACTCCAAATATTAAAACCATAATGATATAACCAAGCTTTCATTCCCAATGGCATAAACATGTTGAATATGATCGTCATCCTAAATGAAATGTAAGTATCGCAATGCCCACACTAACCAACGCAATAGTATAAAAAAGAGGTTATAAACGGAACTGCACCATGAAGAAACAAATAACATGTATCAAGACTTATGCGATCATTAAAAAAAAAAATGAATAATGTAAAAAACGTTTGTACTGTAACAACTTGCAAAGGATTAAAGAGTCTGTAAAGCAACTGAGCAAGCACCAATGACATTTTTTTGACTGAAGTATTAAAACTACCCATACTTAATTGAGTAACCCAGAAAGTAGATCACTCCGGTGAGTGGTGAGTACACCAGCTAACGTTTGGACATATACTGCGCATACTTATGTGGTCAGTTGCGAGTTCGAGGGATGAAGCATCATTGAATCTTCAAACAACGGCTCATTAATTAATAAACTTCTCAACACTCTAAAAATGTTTCATATTTAAAAGTGAGAGTGGGCTATGTTAACAATGTATTAAAAAGTACACTATCAATTATACTCATGATGAGAACTGTGGATGCAGAATGAACCAATAAAAAAAACATATAAAAAAGAGTAACATTGTGAAGAGAAGGGTCAAGGTGGATGAACTTGATGTATGCTCACTTTTTGATAAAACTATGGAAACTAATATTTTACCCTACCAGAAGCTAGCAAAAATATTAAGCTAGCAGATACAGAAACAACTTAAATCTTAAGAATACCCTCGCTAAAACATTTAATGAATCATCATAGGATAGCAGAAATATACCCTACCAGATACAGAAACAACTTAAATATTAAGAATACAAAGAGATCTTACTACAGAAGCAAAAGAAAAGAAAAGAAAAGAAAAATTAAGCTATTACCGGCGCAAAAGAAAAGACAGCAACTGCAATCTATATGAGTAGTATGGAGGACAAATTAGTTACCATCAAAAAAAGTCTAGGTATTTAGGAAGAAGACAACTACATTCATCTTAAAATTCTCACATACCAACTGTTCTCCCTCGCTGGAATCATTTGATTACCTTTTGGATAATTATGCTGATGGATTACCTTTTGGTTTCTTTTTCAGCATCCTTTCCATTTTTTTTCTATTTCTGAATTCTATTCTGCCATTGCATCAGATTATGGGACTGACTAAAGAAAAACAGTCGTTGTCATGTATCTACTATTCGTCGTCTTGATCTCCTATGTTCGACACCAACAATAGGAGCAACCATTCTCTTGAACCTGGTAAACAACCACCCTAACCATGGCTACAGCTGTGGAAAACTTGGGACAACCAACTCTTCAAATGCTTCTTATGACCTCAACTCCAATTCTTCTTACAATATTATCTCCAATTCAACCTCCGATTGTCCCTAAATTCAACAAAAACAATAAGAAAAATATTCTTTAGAGAAGCTGGTGAGGTGTTAGATTGCAAATTCCGTAGCTTCGTTATTCATGTAATGATAAGTACATAGTCGTTATATTGCACATATGACCTATTGATACTATATTACTGGAAAAAACATAACATCGGAAGCAAAGAGGATAGTCACATGACATAGTATGTGATTATCACATGATGTTTTCAGCTAGAATACATATAAAATTTTCCTTAGCATTATCAAGTTTTATATGAATGGCTATATTCAAAGGCTATATTCACATCACTTGTTATTTTCACCAGTTGGGATATGTTTCAGTGTTGGCATGGTGAATATAAAACAATCAATTAAGTATTCCAAAGTAAATACAACACAGTGATTCAATTAGTTGATTTCGTTACTTTGAATTATTAACATCATCACAATCGCTATTAGCTTCCTCCATACTCTTACCGATGTTGTCCAAAATTCTTGTTAACGTTGACTGGTTCTGAGTTTACATGCTCTAGATTAAAACGTTCAACATCATATTTACTTACTCTCTAGATTCACCTTTTCGAACCATTCCCATTAGATTTCTCAACATCCCCAGAGCCTCTGGCCCCAGCATACTTATATATGGAAAGCTTCTTTTCCATTTCTATTGCTTCTTTTATCACAACCAAAGCTTGATCTGTCACACAAAGAGCCATCTTCAAAGTGCTTTTCACATATGGACCAATAGAGCTCTACAAATTGGGCAACATGATATGTTAACAATGTGAGAATAACAATCAAACTCAGAACAATGTGTGAATACCAATCTTATTGATGCAGGTAATTTTCTACCTGCATGGAATGAAAAAGCAGGGTCAGACATCGCAATTTATGCACCTCTCATGAAATCATCTTCATGCAAGTTCTGCAAACAGATTTCAAGATGGAGTTCTCCAGCACTGAAAACAATGTGCTCGCCCGAGTTTGACAGACGCTTAAGCCCTTCCACTGCACAGCAACATGCTTCAATCGACCAAGAACAATTAAGATGTGCCTTCACCAATCTAATCCAATTTCACGAAACAATAAATGCTTCAAGCGACAAAGAAAAATTAAGCTGTCATGGTGCTCTACAACCATCACTTTAAAACCCTTTTTCCAGCCAAATCTCCGAGAAGGAGACCGAGCAAAATTAACCCATAAAATTAATGGTATAGCAATGCATGAGAAAAGTAAAACTAAAAACTGAATGAGGCATATTCCAGTGAATCGCTTTTATAATTACAGAATAAAGGACCAATTAAAAATATCAACAGAAACAAAATTAAAAATCGAGTATATATCAACCTACCCATTCTATATCCCTCTCTTTTATTCAACTTCATCTTCGATGAGAGATTACTTTTTGCTGCAATACTGGGAGATCGAGAAGAAGAAAATCAAACGAAACAAAATAGGTGTTGTTAGAATCTAGTCTCAATATACAGAATTGTAAAGTTTAGGAAATCAAAATTGATTTAACCAGTTCATATTAACAAATACAGAAATCAAATTAATTCGGTAGCTGGGATTCTCGAGTAAGATACAATTTAAACATGAGACAATTTGGTGATGTATTCCATTCTAGACTAATTAATATAAAAGTCATTTTTCCATTAAAGTACAGTTGACATAACCTTTATGGGTTCTGTAAACTACACATTTCCCCTTCTCTGTGCGGTTACCCTCAGAGCAGCTATCATAATCATCTTGAATTGACCTCTTATTGAACTTCTTCAATCATAACATCTCTGATCCCAAGCTTTGATGTGTCGCATTATATTTTAAACAACTTGTTGTAGACAGGAAACATAACAGAGGCACAATTATCAGTCTGTGGCAGCTTCAACGGTCTATGAAAATTGACAGAGGAATCAAAATGGCTAGAATTGGATGCAATTGTAAATCCATGAAAGCTACTGATCATGCAAAGAAACAAGCCTGGTACTTGGACAGTTTGACTCACAATGTAGCTGGATTGCATTATTATATACTCAGAAGTTATAATAGGGAATCTCTCTACCTATAACTGTCAAATACCTCATAACCTAGAACTTAATTCAAAGTTTATAACATTAAAGGAAATCTAAAATACATGGTTGATGCAAGACACCCACAGTTATGCTCATACTCTAACCCTTTTATTAACCTGCAATTCAAAAAAAAAGTGGTAATCCTGATCAAAATCTAAGCAATAATTGGGGACCCAACTATTTACGAATGCAGTCATAATAATTAGTATCCCTCTTTGATTGCTTTGTTTTGTGCCTACCGTAAATTGATAATCAATCATAGATTTCAGTATGAAGCAGACAAATACACCAATAGTTCGAATTAAGAAAAAATACATCAAACATACCAACATACGAAGAGTATTAGAGACAGTAAACTTCAGTACGTAGCATACGAATACAAAAGTATATAATAGGATAATAACAGGAAGAAAACGAAAGGGTTAAGGGTGACCTTAAGGATACCTATTTGAGACAGTAAACTTCACATCTTATGATTGATCTAACATCGACATCGTCCCCTGTGGTGAATAAGATGAAACAATTAAACAAAATAAACCAAACAAATTCTAGGTTTAGGCACCACACAATTTGTTTCTTAGCGCAACCCAGACAAACAAAATATTGCTAGAAATCTCCATTTCAGTTGATAAATCATTGAACTCCTCCTATGATTCCTGTAGCACCAAATTTTGAAATACCCCTCCACCTTGGATCTGAATTCAAGAAAGCATTACACTATGTAAAATTTGCAGTCCAATATTATCCACAGTCCGATACTTGCACTGATAGGCTACTAAAAAAACATGTAAACACCAAATAAGAAAGTAAGAAACCCCTGTTAAAAATCAAACCAACAATCTGAATCCAAATATTGAAGAATCGTATAAACTTGGTCCAAACAATAAGAAGCAGAAAAAAAAACGCTAACTATATAATTCTACAAACCAATTAAAAGAAAGATTAGTTTCATACTGGAATCTCCTGAGATCAGTAATTAGGATTAGAATGGTTGTTTATGAGTGAACCCAAACCGATTTGATAAGATTATAACTACAATATAGGGTTTTTGTACCTCTTTTCATCATCTGTTTCGACTTCCGCCTCTTAAATCACAAAATAAAAAAACCTGACAACATCCTGAAAAGATTAGCAAGCAGCGGAGATGAATCAAAAAAGATAACTTATACAGACCCAAACATTACGCGAGAAAGAAAAATACCAGTAAACTTAAAATCTAAACCAGCAAATTCAATGGAATATTACAGTAAACCGATTCAAGAAATATTCATGAATCTAAAACGTTATAAACAAATCCCCAAATTTGACATGTAAGAACCCTAATTTTTTTTTTTTTTTGTGTAAACCAAAATTGCAATTCAAATATGTATTTAAGCAAATCATCTAATTAACGTGCATCAAATGACTTCATGAACCCATAAGAATTACCTGCAAATTCGTGAAATTATTAGGGATTCTTCATATTTCCTTCAATGACCTGACCTTATGATGATAGTTTGATGATGTTGAATTTTTTTTATCAGGGTTTCCATTAGATTTACCTGTGATGTATTCCTGCAATATTAGGATCGGGATTTGAAGAGAGAATCGAGAAGAGGGTTTGCATGAGGTTTAAGAAGAGAATCCAGAGGAATAGGGACACAAAGCAAGGTTTGGACGACTATATACAGAAAAAGGGAATCCCAATTTTGTTTTTTCTTCTTCGTAAATTTATGCAAATTTTGTCCGGGCCAACGCATCATCCACACCGCCCAAAATAAACTCAAAACAGATCCGACGAACGTAAGTATCTCTCTCCGACGATATATCATGGCCGCAGGATCGGCCGATCCGACGAATACGAATGTCCCCGACACAAGGACCCTATTTCCTTGAAGGGGAGACTAGGTATCACGCCGGCCTACTGCCGACGCTCAACCTCTTGTCGATTTATTTAAGTTTCGTTTATTGGAGATTTATTTAAGTTTTGTTTATTGGAGATTTACTTAATTTTTGCTTATTGTTCATTTATTTGGTCGGTCGATCAGTATCTTCTCATGCAATTTAAGTATGTGGTCATTACAGAACGGTCCCAATATTTAGCTGGTTGTATCATGTTATAGTGTGTTAGTTAGTTGTGTCACAATAGCATGTTTAATTAGTATGATCATAATATCCAGAAAGCCGAGCCCTACGGCCCCGACGGTGGAGAAAAAGTTAAAAGAAGATATAGATCCCATATATTTAGTTGATCATATCATATTATAGTGTGTTAGTTAGCTGGATCACAATAGAGTGTTTATTTAGTTGGATCGTAGTAGCCGGAAAGCCAGGATCTGCGGCCCCGGCGGTGGAGAAAATTTAAAAGCAGATATAGTGCCCAAATATTTAATTGGTCGTGTCAAATTGTAATGTGTTCATTAGTCGTCTCACAATTGAGTGTTTTATTAGTTAAATCATAGTAGCCGGAAAGTCGGGACCTACGACCCCGGCGGTGGAGAAAATTTAAAAGCAGATATAGTGCCCAAATATTTAGTTGGTCGTCATATTATAGTGTGTTAGTTAGTCAGGTCACATTAGAGTGTTTAATTAGTTGGATCATAATAGACGGAAAGCCGGGACCTACGGTATTTTGTGGTCGAGAAAATTTAAAAGAAAAAATATAGTGCCCATATATTTAGTTGGTCGAGTCAAATTATATTGTGTTCATTAGCTGGCTCACAATTGAGTGTTTAATTAGTTGGATCATAGTACCTTGAAAGCCGGGACCTACGGCCCCGTCGGTGGAGAAAATTTCAAAGAAGATATACTTCCCAAATATTTAGTTGGTCGTGTCATATTATATTGTGTTCATTAGTCTTCTCATGATAGAGTGTTTAATTAGTTGGATCATAGTAGCCAGAAAGCCGGGACCTACGGCCCCGGCGGTGGAGAAAATTTCAAAGCAGATATACTGTCCAAATATTTAATTGGTCGTGTCATATTATATTGTGTTATTTAGTCGGGTCACAACAGAGTGTTTAATTAGTTGGATCATAGTAGACGGAAATCCGGGATCTACGGCCCCGACGGTCGAGAAAATTTAAAAGAAAAAAATATAGTGACCAAATATTTAGTTGGTCGAGTTGAATTATATTGTGTTCATTAGTCAGCTCACAATTGAGTGCTTATTTAGTTGGATCATAGTAGCCTGAAAGCCGGGACCTACTGGTGAGCGTCGTTTACTCAACAAAATAAAAATATATTTCCCAATAATTAAATATAATATAGAGGTAGTAAGAGATCGTTCCCACGAAGAGTAATGCAATTGATATGTTATCTAAATCGGCGAAAATAATAAAGAAGGATAAAAAAAAAATATTGAAGAAATCCATCGCAGTTACTAACCGTTAACTCAACATTGTACCCGTTTATCTCTTGTTAGAAACAATTGTCACCAACCGTAGGAAAGCAGGTACGCTTAGCAATCCCCAAAAACTCCATATATCACCGGATACGGAAGCGCTCGACTACCGGATTCTATTCAAAAGAACCACCTTGACACGGAAGCGCTCGACTACAAGATGTAATTCCCAGTATGCAATAAGATTTGTGAATTTAGGTTTGATCCCAGCAGTAAAACTAGGTACGCTCGGTCCACTTACTGGTGTTGTCTTTACTCGCAATTGCTCCACAGAATCCCTCCGTAAGGTCTTGCGATTTCTACTTGTGTAGGAGATGAGAGACAATTACGGGTCGACTCAACTCTCTACTAGCATTAGAATGATTAATAAACTAATGCAGTTGCGCACCCAAACCAATCTAAGAACCAATCATAAACCTTCGATATGGTAAAAACAATCCACAATGAATCAATTTAAAACTTGAAACAAACTTGCAAAATAATTGAGCTTCACAATTAGAACTTTGAATTCATCCTTACAAAATAAAAGAGATAGTTCTCCCCCTAAGGGGGAGAAAAACGGTGAAAAATATATGTGTCAAGAAGATATGATATCTTAAAATTGTGCCTAGGGTTCTCTATATATAGAGTTTTTGTAACCTCCTTCTTAAGAAACTAGAAAACCTAGCAAAAATAGGAAAGTGCACCTCCTCTTGAAGAAAACTAGTAAACCTAGCAAAAATAGGAGACTGTCCCGTGCATCAAATCCCGTTCGAAGTAGGTTGCAAAATATCGCCAAAATCACCTCCAAAGTCTGAAACAAGTCACGGCCAAAAACTTGAACTAGCAGTGTAAAACATATTGGATACAACTAATGGGCTTTTGCATAGATTCTGTACATTTCAGCCCACAAGGTTATCATCCAAGCCCAACTGTTGGCTTGTCAGTTTTTGTGAAATTAACAGCCCAACTCCTTTGCTCTTCCCTCGTATGCTCTGGTCGTGAGTTTCTCTCTAAACAACTCTCAAAATCGAGGTCAACTCTTCCTTCAAACTCCGGCAGCAGCTTCAACCACTTTCTGTTCACAGTTAACGTATTCTTCATCAATCGTCCAAGCCCAACTAAGTCTCCATTTCTTTCCAGCAGCTCGAGATCTTCCTTTTTTTTTTAAACACTAAAATATATTGAAACAAACCAAAAAAAAAGAGAAAGAGGGGGACTAGGCCTTACCTCCAAACAGACAACGAAGAGGAAAAGGGAAACAAAAGAAAACCAGCAAAGAAAAACGAAAAGGGAGGCATAGTCCCACCCGCACAAAAACAAAAGGGAAACAACATAGTGCTTCCACCACTAAAATTCCAAATGTTCTTTGGTTTGTCTCATAAAATCTAAGCGATAGTCTTTGTGCGCCAGCAGCTCGAGCTCTTCCATGCGTCCATGCATGCCATCATTAGTCACCAGTACTCATCACTGACCCGAGTACTCACAAGCTCAGCTCCCATTCGCATTAGTGGCTATCTGTCATTACCAATCGCCGGTCAGTCCGTCATTACCGAGCATCACTGCTATCATCTCTGTCGTCGCATCCGAGTACTATCCATGTTCTCCCTGTATACGTGATTTTACAGCGTCAAACCATCTTTGCCTCTCTGGTTTTAGCCAGCAATGATAAACACATCCATGTATAGCTCGTTACTCACAGAACTTCAATCACGTCCCTGCATCACCAATCTGTTCATCGATCAAAGCAGCAACGTCCAATGGCAGCTCCTATAGCTTCGACCACTCCATGAAAGCCATCCTTTAACCACAGAATACTCAGCGCCGCCTTTATCGTGAACTTCCAGAATGATCACCGCCAAGCTCTCTAAGCTCCATCATTGCCATAAACGTCAACTGTCGACCCCATTGATCACTACTAGCAATCCTCTGACCTTCGAGCATCAACCAATCAACCGTACCACTGTCAACACCGACTGCCAATAATGGAAGCAACAACCCCGATTCTCCGTCCTTGTACAGATCGATAAATACCATCTTTCATCTCGACCACAGCAACGTCCCATTGAACTCCATAACCACCATGCATTCAATAACGTCCATGCATCACCGATAGTGGCAGCAGCTCCTTCTCGTTCAACTGAAACTCCTCATTGCCACTCCGAGCCTTCTTCTCTGCATCTCTCACTGCCATCACATAGCTTCCATGCACGTCCCTGCACTCGAGCCAACAAACCACCACAAGCTCCTATTTTGTTCAAGACCCTCAGACTCTTTAATCATCACCGAGCCTCGATCCAAGACCATTCATTTCAGTGCCATTATAACCAGCAGCACCTCCATCTTCTCTTAAATTGTTGCTCTTAAACATTCCCTGCCAGGCTTGTTTAAACTGCTTCTCTTAATGGGCTTGTCTCTTGCACATCCCATACAATCCAATAGCTCATAACTCTCTTAGCTACAGAGGCACCACCAATTTAGTGAGTTCATTAACACGAGCTTCTAGCGTCCGATATGCCTACGCTACTGCCCGTCACGCAATGATAATTCCATCTCTCTTTTTGGCAAATTGAACGATTCTTTGTTCTTTTCGGGAATAAGCTCCAAAATTCCCGTAAAATATAAAAAGAAAGATAATAATACAATTTCACACGAAAACTAGCTAAGAAAGCATAACCAATCGATACTTAGAGAAGTGTTTTTACACACCTATCACCTATGGCCCCGGCGGCGGAGAAAATTTCAAAGCAGATATACTGTCCAAATATTTAGTTGGTCGTGTCATATTATATTGTGTTATTTAGTCGGGTCACAACAGAATGTTTAATTAGTTGGATCATAGTAGACGGAAAGCCGGGACCTACGGCCCCGGCGGTGAAGAAAATTTAAAAGCAGATATAGTGCCCAAATATTTAGTTAGTCGTGTCATATTATATTGTGTTAGTTAGTCGGGTCACAACAGAGTGTTTAATTAGTTGGATCATAGAAGCTGGAAAGCCGAGACCTACGGCCCGGCAGTAGAGAAATTTAAAAACAGATATAATGCCCACATATTTAGGTTTTGTCATATTATATTGTGTTAGTTAGTCATAGTAGCGTGTTTAATTAGTTGGATGAATTAGTAAGAACCAACTACAAACATTCATGGTATTACAAACTGTTCGAAACAACTAAATTAACATCACGTCTCACCGAAATGCCATTCATGGTGTTATAAACTGATGAAAACAACTGAATTAACATCACGTCTCACCGAAATGCCAGATGTTGCAAAATGATTGAATGAAACATAATGAAATGATTTTCGCAAAATTTATGAATATTTGGCTATTGAAACCAAGATAATAGTAGTGACCCCTTAGCCATTGAAGCCATTAAAACCATTTCAAAAACCTGAAGCGTGTTCTAACTGCTGCGCACAACCAATTACCAAAAAAAAAAACTTACAAAATAGATGTTTCAGATATTTTTATGTCATCGGCAAACATTTTGGGGTGCAAACATTCAGAACTCTAAGTTTTGAATCAATCTCTATTTCGCTGCTCACACTTGTATTCTTCTTATCTCTCTATGAAAAACCAATGATATAGCGATCTATCAAATTTTACCCCGTAGGAGAATCCCATAGAAATTAAGCAACCATTTGATTGATGCAGTTTGATTTACGGACCTACACCAAAACACTTCAGATTAGTGACATCAAGAAATTACGCGTAACCATGTAACTACATGCTTACAAATCCAATCACATTTAGTTTATTTGAATAGAGGTAGGTAATATATATGAAGGACCCATGAAAAATCAATAATAAAAGGTATAAAATCTACCAAAAACTATAAGAGTGATTTACATAGACTTGTAGTAGCAACGACGAAGGATGAAATGCTAATTAGTTTACCATAAATCTACAAAAATGAACCAAGGAAGGTGTAAGTGGTCATTGTTGGAACGTCAACCACTGAGCAAAGAACAATTTACCTCTTGCATTCTCGTATTTTCCCTTAAGATCTTCAAATGTTGACCCTGCCCACCTGAGTTGAGTTCTCATTTATCTTCAACATTTGGTAAAGAGAGAGCATAACCAAAGATTAAACCATAGTCATCTATAGAGGAAATACATCCGTAATTAGGCAAGATGTGCAGAAGTTGGTGAAACTTCAAATACCAAATTGAGGGGACTAAATCCAATCAGTAGAAAACTATGATGTTGCACTTTCTGACCCGATTTTAGGACTGCGTAGTCATAGTTGATAAAAATAAATAAAAATTAAACTTATAAGCTCAAGCCCAAATCGAATCAAATCCTTGTTTCATAAGTAGTAATACGAATGCAACCTGTATATAAACCAAGTAGTAATACGAATGCAATTCATATAAGCAGAACTGTTTAAGAAATTTCAGAGTCAACAAACCCTTAACACCCATGATAAGGGAGGGTATTTCAATGAAATCTCCATGTAACGCATCGCAATTCCTCATTCCTTACATAGGAAGTGCAAAAACTATATAAATCATGAAATTTACCCAACGTGATTAAGTAAAAGCAAAATGGTCATAACGTATGACTAACAATTAGCATGACCGAATCAATATAATCTCCACATACACTAACTCTGAGAACTTAAGTTGGTTGCTTTAGTCATCTAAATACCCCCCTCCATTACACATGGGTGGTCAGAAAATTATAGTTATGTCGATTCGTGTTGTGATGCACCTACAAATTAACAAAAAATAAATAAATTATAAGTCAGACCCAAGATAGTATTTGATCTGCATTTTTGGTGTCAACTTGTACGTAGTCCTGGCTACTGGTCAACCAATGACCCGGTAACTCTCCAACTACTCACCCTTATATAGTGCATCCTCTGTATCATTTTATCCTGAAGTAGTATTTCAACCGCGCAGACTGTGTACCGTCCATAAGTAAGGGCATTCAAGCCTTTCTAATTCTCTAGCAAATTTGAGGTTAAATTAGAACACAGAACCAAGCAAGGTGTGTTTGATTTAAAAATTTAGAATATGTCTCAAACATAAAATATTAAGAAGTAAGAAGATTAATCTGCAACCTTATACAAAACTGAAGTCTTAAAATCAAATCTAGCTACTCACTAATGTCTTCCCATCTATATCCTAAGATTTTATGTAACCAATTTAAGAAAAAACATACTGAAATTTTTGGTTAGAATGAACATTCTTTAGGTTTAGCATACAACTTCTAAAACACATCACCTTGAACTTTTACCAGTAAAGACCCCCAATCAGAGAAGAAGAAAACCTTGTCGACTCCACCTATAGATATGCTTGTGTCGAAGAAGCTACACTTGAAAGTCGATGAGATTATTGACTAAATATAATATAAACATATTATAATATTGATTTAGTCTAAACCTTATATTATACCCTTTCCTAACTAAATGTTCGTTCTACTATTTCAACTAAACACTTTTCTTCTCTCAGCTAAAGTAATATTCCTAATGAAACTTAATTTTGTCGGAGTATCCTGCACAACTTTCCTAATAGGATACTGAAAACGTAACTACCAAAAGAAAATATACTAATAGCAAACGCACTTTTTTTCCTAGGAATGCATAAACTGCACCATCTAAGCCATGTTAAATGTTAAGTAAAAAATTATGATGTATGTGCAACTCGAACCAAGAATATTCTACTCCGATCTGCAAAAGATATAAAATTATTAGCATAGAGTTTCTTCGTTGGAGCTCTACCAAGCTCTTCCCCTCCGGTATAGAGTGAACAGAAAAGCACCAAATCAAACAAATATTCATGTCAGTAAAAGAAACCCCTAACAATTGATGGCAATACAAAAGCAAATACCATATCTGCAAAATTAAAAAGTGTCATCGTCACTACTCGTCAGCGAATGAAAGTCATTGTATGGCCAAAACCCATGTAATCAACATCTTCTAGTGTTAAGAATACTTCATAGTTAATACATTAACTTGGTGTTCAACAATGAACCAAGCAACATTTATAAAAATCTATAGATCCATATCTTAAATATGCGAATAGAAGAAGTGCACCGTTAAATGTGAAGCTACAGGAAAAACCTACAGTTTGTTGTATTCAATCCCCATTTAATGCTTTTTTTTTTATCATTGTTGAAGAATGAGGATATACTTACACTTTATAGAACTATGGTCTCTTCTCGTATTCTTAAAATAGAACAAAAAAATATCTCTACATGTAGTAGTTGTTTCTACACATCCATGTCCCTTAACACCAGCTCTCCCTTCTATATAAGAAAGGTAGGGTACATGCATATTTGTGCTCTCCCTTCCTTATAAGCAAGGTAGCGTGCATGCATATTTGATTAATGTTAAGATGTAGTTAAGGCCTCAAGCATGAAAACAATAACATGTATTGATCCTAAATTCACCCTTTGGTACATCTGCCACCTAAAAAACTAAAGATGAGTGTAATAGTTATATGTAGCAACATTTATCATGTAAACTACCTGACCATTATCCTCACCTTCGTAGTAGTATTGGTTCTTCCATGCACGCCATCGCTACATACTTTAATTACCATTATTGTCGATCAAATATTTAGTGTTATAACTCACTTGGAAATCGACAACCAGGGATAACATGAGGTAGCTTTAGCTTCATTATATTTTCACTGTTAATACTTGTGCTTTTCCCAATCGCTTATAGACGAATCCTATGCAATAATACATACATTGTATAGAAATAATTAGTGCTTAACAAAGCTGTACGAATAAATTTAATTTATGAGAATACGTTGGTACCTGAATGCACCCAAATATTTGTTGGTACAATGCCAACTATTTGTGCCTTGCTGGTAAAGGTCATTCCCTGTCATGTACTATATATTAGCAATCGATAAGACAATAAATTGACTATATGGTTTTTTGGTACTTATCGTATTGATCTTACCAGATTATCTTTATTGTGAATTAAGCTACATCCTTCTCCAGAGTCATCCTGTTATGAAAAATCATCTCTTCGACAGGTTTTTGTTGATTCACCTTGCAATCAATAAGCATTACTGGCAAGTAGGTTCCGTATCTATTTATTTTTATTATATTATTAGTTCTTTTTCTGTTAAACCTAAGACTATTATAAGAGTATAAGTATTTTATTTATAATCATACAGCAGACCATATTTAGTTATATAGTTTGAATTTTATATTACAAAATCAAAGAATCACCTTGTTTGCATGTGCTCAACCTCTGGTATTGTTAAGTCCACATATATTTTTTTTGCAATTGTTGAAGATAGACAATGCATTCCTAGAATTCACTGTTGGTGTGACATACATACATATTATTAAAAATAGATGGTAAACCTATTAATTTCCAAAGAATCCACTTTAGTCGAATGATGGTAAGCAATAAAAGGAAGTAATTAAAACCAAATTCAAGATGATCGGTCTGTAAACACCAACAAAGGATAGAAGATCAGAACGTTAACCAAAGAAATTTACGAAGATATCCAAGCCAACAAAATCTATAGTAACCACCGTAAGGAATCTCCACAGGATGTCACAATTCTAAGTGTTCACCTGGAATGCTCCCTTCTTGGAGAATTAATCCTTCAAGTTATAATTCATCATCAAATCATAAAACTCATAAAAAAATATCAGAACTTACAACAACTACAAAACTACAAAAAAGGGAGAATAAAAAATAAAGTTGTGATGAAAGGGAGTCCTACCTGCTGTAACTTAGAAGTTTCTTAACCACCCCTAAACCCTTGACTTGATTCTTTATTACCCTGAGAGTTTACACAGGATTACAATGAAAGAGAGAATCAAAGAATTTAAAATAGAATTTCAGAGGAGGCTACCCCTAAATCTCACCAACAACTTCACGTTCTATACGTTTTGAGAATATCGATTAGGAGGCTCTTGAATTCGAGAGATTCAATTAAAGAAGTTCCACTGGAGTTACTTACAATCACGGGTATGTTTAATGGAGGATATTGAGAAGTTTTTTTTTATTTCTTTTTTGTGAACATCCGACGATCAGGAATGTCCCAGACAAACGCAAAGAGTTGCAATTTTTCGGAGAAGCCAATATTTCCATTGCCGGACTTGATTGATTCTCTAAACCTGCAAAATCCTAAGGATATTTAGCCTTTGATCAATGAGAATATACCAAAAATTGAACAATAAAAAATCGAATTAGAAGCAGAAAAAGCTTACGCTGATAGAAACCTAGGAAACTCTGAAGAGTGAAAAACCAATGAGAAACAAACTAAACCCTGTATTCAATAGTTGAATAATAGACTACCAACATATCTGGCAAGAAATTAAAAATAAAACCCTAAAGAATGCAAATCCTATGATAAAACCTAACTAAATCATCAAAAACAGAACATCGAAAGCAAAAAGGATAGAGGGAAATCGAATTCATACCTGTATGAGAATTCCCATTTGTGTACCTGTGCAAGAAATTCACTGAAGAAGATCGGAGAATTTGAATCTTTATCCTTCTCCTCGTGTTCTCTGTATCTGTATCCAAATCTCTTTTGATTGTTCGTTGTTAGGAAACAGATTTATATTATATAAGGAAACACTGAACGTTAGTAACGGACGGACGGATCTGTCTCCCAGAATTATATGTCCACATATTTAGTTGGTTGTATCGCATTATAGTGTGTTAGTTATTCTAATTAGGATTTCAAAAATAGTTTCCCGTTTCAATCAAAATTGCTAATGTGCTAAAGCCAAAACTGAAATATGTAATGGTTAAGATACATCTGCCTAAGGACAAACCCTTAGTTACCTAAGTTTCTGATGCAGTCTTCTTGCACACAAATTTCCTTTCTTTCAGGGTGCATTACTTTCATAGGAGATCCAAGTGTCAACACTATAACCAACCAAGATAATGTGAAAGGCTAAAACTCGTACTCAAATTGATAAATCATGAAGACTTGAACCAAGGAATCACTGAAGTGCAAAAGGGGAAGAAGAGTACCAATGAATACTCCGATTAGATATTGTCTCCTAATATTCGTGATGACTTTGTAACACTGGATCTTCATTCTTGAGTTCTGTAGGTCTTATTTATGAGTACCTCTTGTATACCAAACTGAAACTTGAGTTCATATCTGAAATTTGAAAAGTTCTGTAGGTCTTATTTATGAGTACCTCTTGTATACCAAACTGAAACTTGAGTTCATATCTGAAATTTGAAAGACAGTATGTAGTTACTAAACATAATTATTTCCTCCAATGCAAAACCTACTTTACCATATCAGTAACAACCGTTTATGAATCTAATCATTATTTAAACAAAAATCCTTAATTTGGAATCCATTTTATTTTAGGAATTAGATTTCAATCAATTAGTTTAAGCCAAAAGTTTGTTACAGGCAATCAATTAATTCTTGACCATCTCAGAAATTACTTCAACACTGTACCGTTAAAAGGACAAAGAGGTGTCTAATATCATTCCGAAAATTTCACAGTATCTGTCATGATATAAATCCACACCTTCAAGGATATCTAAAACACATAAAAGAACTTTGCTAGCCCGGTTAAGGCATCCGTATGCATATCGATTAAACAGAGACACGCAAACAATATGAGTTTTCCAGTGATGTTACCTGATTGACTGAAGTTGTTGTTCCGGATATTGATCAGAAATGACATATTTTAATAAGCTCCCTCCATCGTCCCCTTGTCATTTTCTGGAAGTAGTAGTAGCTGATGGTTTTTCATTCTGAAGTGAATGCAACTGATCGTCTAAAAACTTATGATTGAGTAGAAAACTAATATGTAATAAATAACAATGAGAAATGGGAAAGAAATGAAGAAACTCCACAATACCCAATCTCATAGAAGCTTCCTAGGAAATAAAGAAAAGGTTGTGTTGGATATGAATTCGGTTATGCTCTACTACATTGATGGCAGTTCTCGCTTTTCTCATTCTGGATATCCTACACCAAAAAACAGGTAGTATACTCCACATGAGGAGAAGAGCAAGTGCGACAATGGGAGAAACCACTTACTTGATTGAACTGGTCAAGGAGTAACAATGCAAACATTTCCCAAGCTAATGTACATACTGATCCAGTGAAAAGCA
The DNA here is from genome assembly GCA_023529315.1 of Papaver bracteatum. Taxonomy (NCBI): domain Eukaryota; kingdom Viridiplantae; phylum Streptophyta; class Magnoliopsida; order Ranunculales; family Papaveraceae; genus Papaver; species Papaver bracteatum. The sequence goes on from JAJJWX010000184.1 coordinate 275,380, forward strand.
AAGAGAGAAAAGGTTATCAGCTATAAGGCTCTTGTATAAATCAAATGGATGAAAAAGATAATCAAGGTATAAGACAATCAAATGGAATCCATAATGTATAAGCATCAAACTGGTTATATGTAAGTATGTCCAGCACTCCATCTTATATGAAATCATAGATACTCCACCTGCATTCTTGTTCATGGAAATATAAAACAGAAGCTCTCTCAAATCATCTTTTTACAAAAACTTCTAGCTGGTCAAGTTTGTAAAAGAAAAAAATACTAAAAAAAAGCAAACAAATATCGAGATAACTTGTCCAGCATTAAGAAATCGATAAGAACAATATATCATGGTCATTGATCCCCAGAAATAACTATCATCCACCAATTCAAACTACCATACTTTTATGCTTGATTTTAATTATGTATTCAACCTACAATGGTCTTTCACCTTTCATCAGAATACTGAAATACAAAAATGTAAAATATTCTCAACAAACTATACTCTGGCTATTAACTATCCTCTGTTCAGTGCCAAGTATATAGTGTCATCAAAAAAGAAAAGGAAAAATGCCGAAGTCTTTAAGAGTGCGACACTGTGACTATTAATTATCCTTTGTCCAGTGCCAAGTGAAATTATAGTGTTACTAAAAAAAAGTTCTGTATAGGTCCCATACCAGTATTAGGCAGATACATAATGATGCAGCTCAATGGCTGGTCTTTTCTCTCTATGGATGGCTTGATTATATAACTTGTTATGGATTTAATTGAACAACCATGAAATGTATTTCTTGGCAAATTAAATTTTTGGCATTAATTGATAAAAAAAAAAACATACAAATATAATAGTATTACCAAGCAACGTCAAAATCAAGGGCAGAAGAACACTTTACTTGCAAGAAGGAATCAACGTCAAAATAGATAGATAGATTTGTTCACATCCGTGCATAACCTGGATATATGATATTGTCCTATTAATGTAGTTGTTGCTCCCCCAAACCTCCTCTCCACTTTTTCTACTGCTTTTAATATCCTTTTTCAAACTGTTTTCCCCGCGTGAAGCCACCTCTTCTCTGTAGTGTACACAAACAAAAAGATCAATTATGGTCTAATTTCTTAAGACCCAATAAATTTAACAACAGATGGTAATTCTAAGAGAAACCAATAAATTTACTAAAAAATATATGTTAACGCTATGAAATCTGAAATTGCATATGACTTGACCCTGGAAGGAAAAACAACAAAGTGGTCTTCAAAAACTCATTATTTTTTTAAGATAGAAAGGATACGACAAACCCAAACACTTACTGAAGAGTGATACCACACCCGTGATTTTTTGTGAGAAACAAAATGAATAGCTTAGCCTTAGCTTTAGAATTAGATTTAGAAGATACTTATCTGCAGCCCACTAAGCACCTTCCCTGGTTTATATGTAGAGTTATGGACAGAAAAAATCTTGTTAGCGCTTGGAAAAAACCTGGGCAAACCTATAACGGTGGATAAAAGAACTTTGAACCATGAATTTGGTTCTTTTGCAGCGGTTTTGGTGGATATAGATTTTGGAAAAAAAATTCCAGATTGTATTAATTTAACGGTGGGAGGTAGGTCTTTTGATCAGTTTGTTGAGCTACAAAAAATTCCAAAATTTTGTTCTTATTGCAAAATTTTTGGTCATATTGATAACGATTGTAGAAAGAAGAGCAAGAAAAATTCAGTGAAGAATGTTCAAAAATGGAAGCCAAAAAGTGCAGATGGTGCAAAGGAAGGAAAAAATGATGATGAAAATAAGAGTGATACTATAAATGGGTTGGTTTCAGGTGATGGGAAGCATGTTGGTGAGGCTGACCAGTTGGAAATGGAGCTTGCAAAATCTTCGGCTGAGTTTCGTGAAGCTCAAATGAAGCTCATTAGGTGCAAAAATGCTATTGATGCAAAAGAGGCGTTTGCTGTTCGAAATGGTGCTAATTCGTTGTCTAATTCTGATACGAAAATGGAAGACAAAGTTGCTGCCGTGTCAGAATCAAACACATGTTCCGTGATGGACAAAAAATATAATTTGAATTGTCAAAGCGCTGGAAAGAATTCAACATTTGCGGCTGCCACTTGTGATACAATTGGTTCCGTGTCTGAATTAATTACAACATCCGAGCAAAACTCTTATTTGAATGGTCAAAAAGCTAAAAAGAAGTCAGAATTAATGGCTGGCACTTCAAAGAGTGAAAGGATTGATAAAGCATGTGATGAGAAAGGTAAGCAAACTACTTTTTTTCCTCCCACTAAACAGAATATTGAAGAATCCAAGGTTAAAAAAGCTAATACAAAGAAAGGTGATGTGTCCAAGATACCCAACAAAGATGAGTGGAGGCATGTGAAGGGTAAGCCGTTTAAGTTGGATGCAATAATCAGTCCATCTGATTTAATTTGTATGAATTCGTTTGACTCTCTAAGTGAAAATGATTTATCGGAGGATGAAAATGAAGAGCTGCTGGCTGCTAATATGGCAGCAGAAATTAAGAGTTCAAAAGAATGGGCTACAATTTCTGATGCTAAACCGGATTCCCATGTTGAAACGGATAAAAAGAAGGCTTTCCAAGAAAGAATAGAAGAATTAAAAAAGCAACGGGATAGGTTGGATGATGTTGTTTTTGATATGAAAAATATTTTGTCTAGTGAGGAACTAGACGAAGCGAGCACTATTGAAAATGATCAAGTGCGGGGTAATTTCATTAGAAATCCAGACTTTAGAAAACAAAACTTCAAGGAAAAAAAGGAGTTAATGGATAGAATGTCAACTAAGAAAAAAGCTCAATCTCCTATTAAGCTTATTCCTGGTGGTAATTATGCTTCGGAGGAAGAAGAAGATGAATATGAAGATGAATACGAAGAGGATTTTGAAGATGAATACAACCAGCAACATGATGATTTTGATTTGACAAAAACAATTGCTAGCCTTAAGAAGAGAAATTTTAGAGTTGGACGCAAACGATATTAGTTTTGTTTTTCTCTTTTGTTATTTCTTGGTTTTGGAAAGCTTTTTTTAAGCTTTTTGTGTTTCTTTGTTGTTTTTAGTGTGCCCCTTTGGTTTATGGGGATGGGGAGGCCTCGAGCCTCCCATTTTGTAATTCTTGTAATTAACTTTTTTTGGTTTCAATAAACTAAGACTTACCAACAAAAAAAAACCACTAAGCACCTTCAGAAAATTAGTTTTGAGTTTTAAACGAAGACAAATTTCTACAAAAAAAAGGCATTCCACTTCACACTTCAGATAGCTATTATGAGGTTTTATGTCGAATTGTTCCCTTTCCTACATATACATTACAGAGAATGCAATACAAAAACAACTAATTGAATTATTGAACATATATATTGTAATGAATCTGACTTGGCTTTCAGAATTGTTGAACAATCCGTCACAACTCAATGGAGTCACCACTACTCTGATAACAAAATCCACACAAATTCACAATTAAAATATCAAATACCAGAGATGAATCACAATAAAGAAGACAACATTGGAGACCATTTTAGTTATGTGACAATGATAGGTGTAGAATACACCTAATTTACTATCTAGTAGTTATGCTTTCTTTACTCTTTTTCGTGTGAATTATGTATTTTATGTGTGTTTTTGAGCTATTAGATACTCTGGAGTCGCACGGAAGAAAAGAAGAAGGAATTACCCAAATTTGAGTAACAAAGGGCATAATTATCATTTTATAGGGCGGACACTATATGGAGCTCGGTAATGGTTAAGGGGAAACTCTCTCAGAAGAATACTAGTAGCAATCCAGCTGATGTTAAGGGGCTATAACTTGGTTACCCCTTATCAGAAGGGCCCGAGTACCAATATCCGGCCCCAAATCGAACTAACCCTAAATCGAGAAGAGGGTTTTCTTTCTCTTCTATCAATCATTTTTCGTTTACTCCTACACCTGATACCGAGACAGAAGAGCAGTGACTGCTGCTGAGTAAGATCGAGAAGATGAAGGAGATTTGGTTTGAGAACTCAAGAGAGAAGAACAGTGATGAATCAGATTGATTAAGGGTTTGCTTGAGAAGAAATTCGAAGGAAGAAGATGACCCTGATGCAGTTGGAATCAGTGAATGAAGAATTGATGCTCTAAAAGGTTGAAATCAGGGATTTGAAGAAGAGAAGCTGCTTTGGGTCTGTGGTTGCCAAAAGTGAATCAGAAAAGTTTGATGCTGTTGATGGTGAAATAAAATTGCAGTTAATTACAACAAATGGAGTTGAATGAATGGGATAAGGCAGAAAAACTCATGGAGAATGTATGAACTGCAGTATAGTTACAGGACATGGCAATGAGTTTGTGCACATGAACCAGGGATGGAGGTTTGAGCATAACAGTGATGGAACTGATGGAATTACTGGTATGAGAATGGAACAGAAATGGTGATGTTGTGAGCTGATAAGTTCACAGTGGTGGTGGATGCAATGAGGAGTAGAATGGGTATTGTGTTGCTGATGCCAAGAAGCTGATATAGAGAGCTGTGAAGCTATGGAGTTGTAGTTACACTTGGAGGAGTTAAAATTATGTTACAGGGAGATGGAGATGTGGTGGTGAATTATTGGATACATGAAGTTGATTCTGGTTGCATCTACAACTAGGTTTTGCAGGAAAGAAACCAGGAATGGAGTACGGGAACTGATTTAGTCTCAGGTGGAATATGGAGCAGCTGGGAATTGCAGGTGTTGGAACTGATGAACCTGAGTGCAGCTATGAAGGGGATTGCTAATGGTGTTGTGTACTGCAGGGAAATGATGGCATTACAAGATGGGTATGCAGCTGACTAAGCTGTGTTGCAGAGTATGGCTTGAATTAATGGTAGCTCAAGGTGAAGGTCAATGCAGGTGCAGGCTAGTAAAGGACACAGCATGGGTGTTGTGCTGCGGTCTGCCGTTGTTCTAAGCATTAGGTGGTTGGCCTTGAAGAGCTGGTAAATGTGTGGGCTACATAGAAGGTGGTTAAGATAACACAAAAATGGGTTTTGGAATTCAGGGTTGGTGTTGTTAATCTGTTGAGGCATTTGAAGATACTTGGTGAATGTCTGTGCAAGGCACTGATGCTGTAATGGTGAGAGGGAATTGAAGTGAGTAAAGAAGAGATCTGGTGGAATTGGACAAGGTGGTGTTGTGCTGTTAATTTGAATGGAAGGAAGATGGTGAATTCCATGGGTTTTGACAGATTTTTGGAATCAATTGCAGGATGTACAGCCATGATGGCTGGATGGCATAGAAGGCACGGCCATCTTGGCCGTGCATAGCACTTGGCAGGAGTAAGATAGCCAACCAGAACCCAGTCAGCTGAGTTAGCTCACTGACTGGGTTATGACTCAGTGATCCTCTTTGACCTAGTCAACTAACGGATTGACTGACGGTTTGACTGCTTTGACCGTTAGTCTTAACGGTTGACCAACGGAATATTCCGTCGAATATTCTCCCGACAACAGAATTTCAGGTGAACGTCGACGACATTCCGGTGCCGGATTCCGGCCAACTTCCGGCCAAATACACAGTTTTCCAGTGAGCAAAAATGCAGAATTTTGGATGGACTTCTCTCATGTGTGTGAAGACTTAGAAGTGGGAATTGGATGAAAACTTGGAAGTTTTGGAGAATTGGACTAGAATTTGGAATATGGCTCAATTTGGGAAAGTGGTGTTCTTATGGAATGAGGAATCTTTTCCTACAAAGACATGGAGAGTATTGAAGCCTATAAATAGAGGAGTTCTCTACAACTTTTTACACACATCTACTTTGGAGAAGGAGTTAAAGTGCACAAGGATTGGAGGAAGGAGCAACCATCATCTTTGCAATAAGTTTTTCTTTCTTCCTTAATTATTATTATTATTGTATGAACTCCAAATTATGAGTAGCTAATTTTCTTATTGATTGAGGATGAATTCCTAGTTCTTAACATATGGTTTGAGTTTTGTTTCAATTCTAGTTTGAAGTTTTTCACATAATTATCGTTTGTTTTTACTAATAGGAATGTTTATACATTCATGATTGATTGATAGGTTGTTTAGAGTGCACACTAAATTGATTTGTTAGTCTAATCTAAAGCTAGTGTAAGTTAGGGGATAAGTAATCGTTTCTTGACTTTTCACATAAGTAGCAAACACAAGACCTTGCGGAGGGATTCCGTGGAGCAATTGTGTGTAAAAACAACGTTAGCAAGTGGACCTTGATCTAAGAGTCTAACTACTAATATCAACCTAATAAATTCATAAATCTTAATGCGTTTAACTAAATTACATCTTGACTGATCTACTACTAGGTGGTTTGGTGAATAGAATCCGGTAGTCGAGAACTTCCGTATCCGGTGATATAAGGGATTTTGGGGTTAGCACTGATCTAGCTGCTATACCCACTGTTGGTGATAATTTGTGACTAATAAGAAGTGGAAAAGAACATAACTTTAATCATTGTTTTGCAGCGAAGAAGGATTCCTTGATCTAATCTCTCTTATTGATTTCCTTTTAATTGCTTTGTTTATTTTATTTACTTTCTCAAATTCTTAATCAATACCCCCCTTTGTGACATTATAAGACAACTAGAATCTCGTGCTCCTCGTGGGATCGACCTTGACTACCCTATATTACTTGTTAATTAGGTAGTAAAGTATTAATTAATTTGTTGTGGTTACGACACGCGTACAGACAATAATTGCTTATTGACAGTACAGCTCCATCCATTATGGACAGATTATTTACATGTTACTTAAACAATAATTGCTTATTGACAATAATTGTGACATAATAAGCAATTATTTACATGTTACTTAAATAATAGTGAATTGTTGTTATGTTTTCATTATAAATCGTCAGACATCAAAATATTTGGTAAAAGAAAACCAAACGAAAAGAAATCCTAATTAATTAATCCCAAAATCCAGTTGAAATTGATAGGAAAAAAAACTATTCTCTGCTCAATTGATGTTTTATTCATTAGATTGTGTACTTACAACAGCGAGAGATGCCTTTCCCCAATTGATGGAAACAACGTCAAAGAAAACCCTATTTCTTCATCTGGTTAACCGAAACAGCAACCCAAGCTCCTCCTGAATCATCATCATCCACAGCTCCTCTGTTGAATCCAATTTCTCGATCTTTCTGAAAGAATTACTATCTAGGTAGGGTTCGTATAGGTTGCAGAAAGAATTCAGCGATAGTTAATAACAAAGAAACCGATCTTGTTAAAATTTATCTTAAAGCAACGGATCGCGAATTCGACGGAACTCTCCTGCTACCACTGACGCCTACCTGGAAACAGTCCCTACATATCCATTATAGGGCATGCTTTAAAAAGATTTACTATGCTGAAATAACATAAGAACTATGAGAGACGGAAAGTGTAAATTGTAAACTATTTGTCATACTTGTTACCACAACCAGAATGAAATATATGAAACAGTTGAATGAGTTACACATGAGCATAACCACCCAAAATCTACTTTAATGTTTTTCCACATAGTGTTAACCACATTGGTACATGTCGAAAGAATTAACAGATTTACCACTCAAATTGTCATCTGATTGTAATCCATACCTGTTGTTGGTTAATCAAATGATTTTTATCTCCATCTATCAATGAGGTCTGTTGGTTAATCAAATGATTTTTTTATCTCCCTCTATCAATGGGGTCTACTTGAGGACATGAATACACATTGATGAACATCAGTTTCATTATTATTATTTTTCCCAGAAATCACCATTTCCTTGAATTCATAGCCAATACCTTTAAGAGGAAGTACAATGCCAGTGAATCAACCAAAAACCCATGCGCAACCACAGTAAAACCCATATCATTGATCATTACTAATTTCTCAACATTCCCAGCTGCAGCTTCAAGAATATGGCATCAGATTCAAACCACTCCATTGATTTTTTTTGTCAATAACAACCATCAGTAGAACCCATCTTCTATTCCTTCTTCTTTTTCCTGAATTCCTCTCTTTGAAAGAAAACACAAATTAGAGTGACAAAACTTGATTTGAAAGAAACCCCAATTTATATCAGAGTATCAATTATTCAATTTCAACACAATTTCTAAAATCCCCAAATTTATGAAACCCTAAGTTTTCAATTTTGCTAAAATTCATTAAAAAACTGAAACTTAATTAGGAAATATAAGAATGATTGATAGGTGTGTAAAAATACCTCTCTAAGTATCGATTGGTTATGCTTTCTTAGCTAGTTTTCGAGTGAAATTGTATTATTAGCTTTGTTTTATATTTTATGGGAATTTTGGAGCTTATTCCCGAAAAGAACAAGAAATCGTCCAATTTACCAAAAGAGGTGGAATTATCATTGCATGGGAAACCACATCGTAGCTGCACCAGAGTTCAAGGCAGTACAACCACAAGCTAGGTGGTTTTTGAGGTTTACTGTGTATGAAGAGTTAGTCATGGGCTTAACACCGGCCCAGTTTAAGGTGTTGGGCTAAGCTGTTTGAAACAATAGGCTTGAACGAGAGAGAACTCGAGCAGGTGAATGAGCTGTGGTGTTAAACAGGGATGGCTGAGAGTAAATGGTTGCTTCCTGTGGTGATTATGATTGGCAAAGAACAATGTTGGCAGTCATGAGCTTGAGTCGAGATTGGGTTTTGTATGCAATCGTTACCATTGATGACAGCCATGATGGAGATATTAAGTAGCCGAAATAATGATGTTGGTGTGAAGCTGACGGAGTTAATGAACTGAATTGTGCTGTGGAGCTGTAATTACTCCTTCCAGCGAGAAGAGAAAGTTTGCAGCTAGGCAGCAGCGAGAGTTGGGGATGGAGCAGTTCAGGATGGCAGAATATGCGTTGTATGACATGTATGGTACGTATGGAAGCTACTGCTATCGATGGCTAATGACGTAGATAGTCGATGAAGACTGGTGTTGCTGTTGATGACTGGTGGGGACTTTCTCGTTATGCTGCGGACAATGGTTTGGTGCCAATAGTGGAACCTGAAATTCTACTTGACGGAGACCACCCTATTGAAAGGTCATTGGAGGTAGCCGAGAGAACAAAACAGGAAGTGACGAGAAGAAAGAATATTGATCTTACAGGGACGAGATAGAACTGTGCAAGTAATATATGGAGAAGCTCGAGTTGGTTGGCACTGAGATGGAGGACGAAATGGTGCTGCATGGTGAGTCAGTGACGTACAGATAAGGAATGCAATGTTATTACTGCTGTGTTATTCATGCAACGAGACGGAAGGAGGAATTAATGAAGATGCTTCCGGTCGATGGCATGCATAGCTGTGGCTATTGTAAGTACGGAGCATGGGAGCTGTGGACGATGGCAGTTGGTGGTGGATGGAAGCAATAAGTAGTGACGCTGGAAGGAGTTGAATGGAGATGCTTCCAGCGATAATAGAGAATGCATTAGTACGAGTGGCAATGAAGTTGTGAACTGTAACGATGGAATGCATGGACTGTTGGCAGTGAGAGCTACAGAACTTTAGTTCGAAACGTTGTTAGCAGTGAAGAAAAGGTGGCCAGGTTATGATGGTTTTGGGTAGAACCTGTACATTGAAAGCAGCTGAAGACTGCATGATGTGGTTTAATGATGATGGATTTCATAGGAGTGATTGATGCTGGAAGAGACGAAACTCGAACTATGGAGCTAAAGGAGATGAGTTAGTTGTAGAACATGGAATTGCAGGTGATGTTCGAATGATAGTATTCGGTTGCTGTTGCCATGAAGTTGAATGGCTGTGGTTCGAAATCCAGGGAAAAATATCCATGAGTTCCTGAAGTTGGTTTGTCCGAGATGAAGACTTGGGCTGGACGTGAAGTAAACAGCGAGATAATGGGCCAGAATCAGATGCAAACCCACTTGGTTATTTCAGCCAATATATGCGAACAGGAAATATACTGGGCTTATGTCAAGCTGCGTGGCCCATTGGACTGAATGGAAATTTTACACGAACAAATCTAAGGGTTCAGCCGTGAGTGTGCTAAGGATTTTTGGATCCTACCTTGACCGGGCGTTATGCACGGGATACTCTCCTATTTTTGCTAGGTTTTCTAGTTTTCTTCAAGAGGAGGTGCACTCTCCTATTTTTGCTAGGTTTTTTAGTTTTCTTTAGGAGGAGGTTACAAAACTCTATATATAGGGAACCCTAGGCACAATTTTATATATCTTAATATTATATATCTTGACACATATCTTCTTTTCACCGTTTTTCTCCCCCTTAGGGGGGAGAACTATCTCTTTTCTATTTTTATTGTAAGTATGAATTCAAAGTTCTAATTGTGAAGCTCAATTATTTGCAAGTTTGTTTCAAGTTTTAAAATTGATTCATTGTGGATTGTTTTTACTATATCGAAAGTTTATGATGGGTTCTTAGATTGGTTTGGGTGCGCAACCAGATTAGTTTATTAATCATTCTAATGCTAGTAGAGAGTTGAGTCGACCCGTAATTGTCTCTTATCTCCTACACAAGTAGAAATCGCAAGACCTTACGGAGGGATTCTGTGGAGCAATTGTGAGTAAAGACAACACCAGTAAGTGGACCGAGCGTACCGAGTTTAACTGCTGGGATCAAACCTAAATTCACAAATCTTATTGCGTTCTGGGAATTACATCTTGTAGTCGAGCGCTTCCGTATCAAGGTGGTTCTTTTGAATAGAATCCGGTAGTCGAGCGCTTCCGTGTCCGGTGATATAAGGAGTTTTTGGGGATTGCTAAGCGTACCTGCTTTCCTACGGTTGGTGACAATTGCTTCTAACAAGAGATAAACGGGTACAATGTTGAGTTAACGGTTAGTAACCGCGAAGGATTTCTTCAATATTTTTTTTTATCCTTCTTTATTATTTTCGCCGATTTAGATAACATAACAATTGCATTACTCTTCGTGGGAACGATCTCTTACTACCGCTATATTATATTTAATTAGTGTGAAATATCTTTATATTTTGTTGAGTAAACGACGCTCACCAATGATCCATACCTAATGGAACAGAAAGCTCATGAATTCAAAGAGAGATCACCATCATCAACAACATCAGCTACTTGTTTTTCCAGTCTAAAATAAGGGTTCGGAAAGGAAACCTGCGTCAATTGTGGATTTTGTCGAAAATCGACAAATTTGTTTGAATTCATCATTTTTCCTGCTTGAATTCGAGAACCCATTCTTCAATTGCCGAGAAAAATTGAAGGAGAAAAATTGAAGGAGAAAAATTGAATGATAGAAAAAAAATCAAATTCATACCTGTTGAGATCGAAAAATCGTCATCTCAATTAAAACCCTAGATTCTGAAAACAATCCTCCTCGAATCGCAAAACCACACGCAAGGTTAAAAATTAGGGCTAGGAATTGTTGTTGTTGAGATTCAGTGAAGGAGACGAAGAATTTCTTCGAAATCAGAAGACAGAGTTGAGAAAAGGAAGAGTTATGTGTGTTTTTTTTTTGAGAGGAAACGAAGAGTTTTTTTTTTTTTTTATATTCGCTTGAAGAGATGGTCGGTATTAAGAAACAGATCTGAGGGCCACGACATCTTCCGAGCCGCCCAAAAATTTATATGTCCCGATCCGACGAACGTAAGTATCTCTCACCGACGATATATCATGGCCGCAGGATCACCGAATCCGACGAACACCTTTGTCCCGGACACAAGGACCACTTTTCCTTAATAAAGAGACTAGGTATCACGCCGGCCTGCGGCCGGCGCTCAACCTCTCGTCGATTTTTTTCAAATCAAAAATGGAGATTTACTTAAGTTTTGTTTATTGTTCATTTATTTGGTCGGTCGATCAGTATATTTTCATGTAATTTTAGTCCGTGGTTATAACAGAACGGTTCCAATGTTTAATTGGCCAGTGTCATATTATAGTGTGGAGGAAGTGTCATATTTTAATTTAGAATATGACCGCAGGATCAAATCTGGATGGCCGCGATTCGCTCCTATTCCTCCCCCGCCGAGCCTTTCCAGGCCCTAGGATCGTCGATCCTACGGGCACGAATGTCCAGGCGACAAAGACAACATCTAGTTGGACGATTGTAGCCCTAAAACACAGGTATAGTGCCCAAATGTTATTCTCTTTTTCAGGTACGATAACCGACACTTCCTCCACAGCTGGGCGTTGTACCTTCGCTGGTCGAATTCTAAATTAAAATTCAAAGATACCTCTACCTTTTTTCCGGGTTCATCTGGTATGCTCTCCAGTATCTCTTTCACCTGAACGTACTTGGGTTAGAATCTATTGTTAGCTCTCAACGTATATTGTATAATACGCAACACTTCACGTTCTAGTTTGGGATTGTCTTGTTCTCGTATATCCAGCAGATATAGTGCCTAAATATATAGTTGGTTGTATCATATTATAGTGTGTTAGTTAGTCGGCTCACATTAGAGTGTTTAATTAGTTGGATCATAGTAGCAGGAAAGCCGGGACCTACGGCCCCGGCGGTCGAGCAAATTTAAAAGAAGATATAACCCTAAATATTTAGTTGGTCGTGTCATATTATATTGTGTTATATAGTCGTCTCACATTATAGTACTTAATTAGTTGGATCATAGTAGATGGAAAGCCGGGACCTACGGCCCCAGCGGTCGAGAAAATTTCAAAGCGGATATAGTCCCAAATAATTAGTTGGTAGTGTCATATTATATTGTGTTATATAGTCGTCTCACAGTAGAGTATTTAATTAGTTGGATCATAGTGATCGGAAATCCGGGACCTACGACCCCGGCGGTCGAGAAATTTTAAAAGCAGATATAATGCCCAAATATTTATTTGGTCGTATCATATTATAGTGTGTTAGTTAGTCAGCTCACAGTAGAATGTTTAATTAGTTGTATCATAATATCCGGAAAGTCGAGACCTACGGCCCCAGCGGTCGAGAAAATTTAAAAGCAGATATAGTCTCAAATATTTAGTTGGTCGTGTCATATTATAGTGTGTTAGTTAGTCGGCTCACAGTATTTTAATTAATTGGATCATAGTCGCCGGAAAGTCGGGACCTACGGCCCCGTAGGTGCCGGAAATTTAAATCATATATAGTTCCCAAATATTTAGTTGGTCGTATCATATTATAGTGTGTTAGTTAGTCGGCACTCAATAGAGTGATTAATTGGTTAGATCATAGTAGACGGAAATCCGGGACCTACGGCCCCGGTGGTCGAGGAAATTTAAAAGCACATTTAGTCCCAAATATTTAGTTGGTCGTTTCATATCATAGTGTGATAATTAGTCTCTCAAAGTAAAGTGTTTAATTAGTTGGATCATAGTAGTCGGAAAGCCGGGACCTACGGCCCCGGCGGTCGAGAAAATTTAAAAGCAGATATAATGCTCAAATATTTATTTTATCGTGTCATATTATAGTGTGTTAGTTAGTCTGCTAACAATAGAGTGTTTAATTATTTGGATCATAGTAGCCGGGACCTACGGACCCGGCGTTGGAGAAAATTTAAAGCAGATATTGTGCCCAAATATTTAGTTGGTCATATCATATTATAATGTGTTAGTTAGTCGGCTCACAATAGAGTGCTTAATTAGTTGGATCATAGTAGACGGAAAGCCGGGACATACGGCCCCGACGGTCGAGAAAATTTAAAAGCAGATATAGTCCCAAATATTTAGTTCGTTTCATATCATAGTGTGTTAATTAGTCTGCTCACAGTAGAATGCTTAATTAGTTGGATCATAGTAGCCGGAAATCCGGGACCTACGGCCCGGCGGTCGAGAAAATTTAAAAGAATATGTAGTCCCAAATATTTAGTTGGTCGTTTCATAAGAAGCTCACAGTAGAAATTCCGTCACTCAACGTCTTGCTGATTTTCTAATTGTTGTTCTAACTTCTTTTCGATTTTCCATGATCAGCTTGGGCTCGACCTTTTTACAGTTTTGTTTATTGATAATTTGTTTGGTCGGTCTATTAGTATCTTCCCATGCAATTTTATTCTGTGGTCATATCAGAACGTTCTCAATATTTAATTAGTTAGTATCATCTTATGGTGTGTTAGTTAATCGGTTCACAGTAGAGTGTTTAATTAGTTGGATCATAGTAGCCGGAAGTCGGGGCCGGCACACTTTCCATGAAGCTAATTTCTCTGCAGATGAAATGGATAAAAGGGGTTGCCTTCTTAATGATGGTCAGGGGTTAAATTATGAAGAGAGACATTTTTTATCAAAAATTTAGAGTTCCCAAATGTGGCTTATTTTAGATTTAAATAATTTGTAATTGACGGGGTTTTTTCCTCCGGTTGTGTACTTTGTTTGTATTTTCTCGCTATTCATCAATACAAAAGGATATAACAAAAAAAAAAAAGAAGTCGGGGCCGAGAAATTTTAAAAGCATATATTGTGCCCAAATATTTATTTGGTCGTGTCACATTATATTGTGTTAGTTAGTTGGCTCACATTAGATTGTTTAATTAGTTGGATCATGGTAGTCGGAATTCCAGGACCTACGGCCCCGGCGTTGGAGAAAATTTAAAGCAAATATAGTTCCCAAATATTTATTTGGTCGTATCATATTATAGTGTGTTAGTTAGTCGGCTCACATTAGAGTGTTTAATTAGTTGGATCATAATAGTCGGAAAGCCTGGACCTGCGGCCCCGGCGGTCGAGAAAATTTAAAAGCAGATATAGTCTCAAATATTTAGTTGGTCGTGTCATATTATAGTGTGTTAGTTAGTCGGCTCACAAAAGTTTAATTAGTTTGATCATAGTATCCAGAAAGCTAGGACCTACGGCCTCGACGGTCGAGAAAATATAGAGTAGATATAGTGCCAAAATATTTAGTTGGTCGTATTATATTATAGTGTGTTAGTTAGTCGGCACACAATAGAGTGATTAATTAGTTGGACCTATGGCCCCGGCGGTCGGGAAAATTTAAAAGCAGATATAGTGCCCAAATATTTAGTTTATCATGTCATATTATAGTGTGTTAGTTAGTATGCTCACAGTAGAGCGTTTAATTAGTTGGATCATAGCAGCCGGAAAGCCGGGACCTAAGGTCCCGGCGTTGGAGAAAATTTAAAGCAGATATAGTGCCCAGATATTTAGTTGGTCGTATCATATTATAGTGCGTTAGTTAGTCGGCTCACAGTAGAGTGCTTAATTAGTTGGATCATAGTAGCCGGAAATCCGGGACCTACGGCCCCGTCGTTGGAGAAAATTTAAAGCAGATATAGTGCCCAAATATTTAGTTGGTCGTATCATATTATAGTGCGTTAGTTAGTCGGCTCACAATAGAGTGCTTAATTAGTCGGATCATAGTAGCCGGAAAGTCGGGACCTACGGCCCCGTCGTTGGAGAAAATTTAAAGCAGATATAGTTCCCAAATATTTAGTTGGTCGTATCATATTATAGTGCGTTAGTTAGTAGGCTCACAGTAGAGTGCTTAATTAGTTGGATCATAGTAGACGGAAAGCCGGGGCCTACGGCCCCGACGGTCGAGAAAATTTAAAATCAGATATAGTGCCCGAATATTTAGTTGATCGTGTCATATTATAGTGTGTTAGTTAGTGGAGTCACAATAGAGTGTTTAATTAGTTGGATCATATAACTAATTAAACACATAACTGGGTTTATGAGAAAGAAAGAGAATAAGAAGAACCCACTTATAACTAATTAACCCAGTTATATGACTTGGCCTAATATATATTTTCCCGGCGTTGAAGTTGTTTCTTTTTTTATAATACATACATTTGACTTCACCCATTGATAGCACTCAACTTATCTTATAAATCAGGTCTGGGTTTCAAACCCACCTAGTTTTTTGCAGTCTATCTTGTTTTTTTGCAGTCTATCTTGAATAATGATGTAATGGGGAGGACCTTCCCCCGAGCTGTGAGGTGAGGTCCGTGTATTTTGCTTTAATAAAGTGCTTATTACCACAAAAAAAAAAACTTAACTGTTGCGTCAGCCTTTTTACTAAGACTGTAACCTTTTATAGTTAAAAGAACAACATCATGTCACGAACTTAACCAATAGACATGGCAAGATCAAGAGCATCAACCGGAAACATAGCTTGACTACTGTTCATTATTATTATTTAGCTAAATAATCAAAGTCCAAGCAGAAAATAATAAAATAGGATGGAATGTGTTTTTACTTATTCTCTGTGTGTTTTAGTTAGGTTGTTTATCCATACCTTTGGAATAAATATTGTACCTGCAACTTGCATAAAATACAACAAATTGATAATCAGAAGAAAAAAAATAGTGATCATAACTAATATAGTTGGAAGAGATGAAATAAACCAATTTGTGAGACAAAGAGAGAGACAGAGTTGCACTTCGGAAGGAATTAAAAATTTAAAACCCATTAAGCCACACCATTTCAAATGAAGTCCTTGTTGGAGGAAATCTGTGTTAAGAAAATTATGGTTACATCACTTTCATAACCTTCTTCTACCATCAAACAATAATAAAATGGACTTTGGGGTTGGCAATCTTAAGATCTGAACCACATTACTACCATTACCAATAATTGCTTGAGAACAATATTTACACGATAGTAGTATTACATTTGGCTCAGTCATCATCATCAATGGTTATAGAGATTATATTAACCTGGATCTTTCTGAAGCAAAAGTTGAACCCGTACTTGTGAAATCCATGTATCTATATCAACTGTATGGGAAAATTCTGTGGTACTTAAATTACTACTTGTAAGCCACGGATGCAAATAACAAAAGGTAACCATAGAGGACTGAATCTGGTGTGAATCGAACACACAACATTCTGACTTGGTGTCAGACGCACTACCATTGTGCCACAGACTCATATTCATTAATGGACGGTTTGAACGATGTAAGTCTGTTCTGAAAAAAAAACTAATTAAACATGTCAAAATCTAAAGGAAGAACAACACTGCTGCTTTTGTGAATCTACCAAGACATATCAAAAGAAAAGAAGGAAAAAAGAGAAGGATAGTCACACTAGAAAACAACATCTCATGGTGCAAGAAACTCACCTCTGTTTTCAAGGTATATTCATCTCTCACGCAGATCATCGCCTGCCATCGCGATTCAGATTTGTCTTATCATCTGCGTTAATTCATTCAATGGAACCTGGATGGTGTTGTAACATATTGGATACTCTTCAATGCCTTCAAATTCCCCGTCAAAAAATTTGTTCTTCCAAGTCCATGTTGCTTCGGCTAAGGTACCGTTCTGCAATTTAATTAGTACATCAATCAGTTTTATTTCTCTTAAAGAAAGGCTTATTAAGAATGAAAAAGTAATTGGCTTCCCTAATTCACAAACTTCACCAGCTTTAAGAAGTGCAGTTGGTTGATCTTCAGTTGTAACAAAAGGAAGAATAAGTAATATTTTCAAATGGCATAAAGAGTGAATTTAGCGGAACCATCCCTAACATTTGTCAATCAGATAGTCCAGGACAGTTACAATAGAAAGCTAGAGAATTGTATATGAAATGACACCAAGTTAATACAGAGGAGGAGAGCATAAAATATTCTTCATAGAGCCGTTAAAATATGAGCATGTCCACCCCAAAATTAAGTACAAACAAACAGGAAACCAATTCCTAAATCTGAATTCAAAAGAAAATCATCAGACACCCAGAATGAACTGAAATCAACAGTTTATTTTAAATCCTAAGTAGGGGATATATTACATGTTAAATCAACAAACAGGACGTCATGCTATTTTCTTTGTTGGAACCCAAGATTTGATTACGTGAGATATGATCACAGATTATGAAAACTGACCTCCATCAATCCAAAGAATCTGAGAGGCTTTGAAGTGCATCTACAACTATCCACCATGAATTCTGTATTACATAGTTTTAGCTCCACTACATAATCTACAAAATAACCAAAAAAATGTTGTTTTGGGTTATTGATATTAAACGCAAAACTCAAAAGATAATTACGTATTGTGTGACTATGGATTTCTGAAACTCGTTGCAAGAGCACTTTTCAGGTTTCCTAATAAAAGAATCAAACAGAGTTGTACCATAATTTCAAACTGCACTTGTCAAGCAACCAAACCCAAAACATTCAAATTACTTTTTCATACTATTAATTCATACCTGTACAGAAGAATCACTAAAACTTTTAAATAATAGTGGTGCTGCTAAAAATTACCAAAGCACGACACCAGATGACAAAAAGATTTATAACTGGCCAAAGCATCAAGGAACCACTCCATGTATTTGGGAACCTATCACATGTGACAAACAAAAGATGTGCCCACATTTAGAATCCAATATGTGATAATTACTGGTATGTAACACAAAAGAGAATAAGAAAGCGACATGGACAACAATTAGTAGAAATTTCACAAAAGAATTTGTGGAAAAAGCCATTATAAAAGTTTATAGTAATGTGAAAGAAAATTTTTTACAAACTGATATTTTGAATTTTCCTTTGTGCGCTTTCAACTTTCTTGCCGTGTTTTCTGAAGTGTGGCATCTCAATTAATTTTGTGCCCTTTTTGTATTGATTTTTTTTGAATCTTAGCTCAGAAGTCATAAAATCAGAACATATTATAATAAAGCTTTTATATTATATTTAAACCTAATCATATTAAAGTTGGTTTAGACCTTCTGCCAGACATATTGAGAGCCTGAGTAGAACATGTCAAAAAAAAAAAAACATCAGGAGATACTAATGGTGTGCATATGCAAGCTCTTTTAACAAAGAAAGGCTCTTCTCGGGTAACAAATAATCCACAACAATATACCTGAGCTGGATGCTAGCTTATTTTTCACTATGTCGTCTTCACAACAAATCCCTACTACAAAGAAATACGTTGATTTATCAATGCATAAAACAAACAGAATCAAACAAAAGTAAAAACACCAAAGTAAAAAACCCTGATTACGGGGAAACCGCAACTACGGGGAAGTAAGTATCTTATTTTTCTACTAAGGATCAATGGCGTCACTTGGCGACAAAGGACTTGCCGTAGCTATCAATATGTCTTAGTGCATTTGACTTTCGTGTGGCCTCTAATGTAGTACGACTTCAAGCTTTCAACGCTTCTTGCGTCAATGCTTATGTGTCATTATTTAGTCTAGCAAGAATATATCAACTTAAACTAAGCAAAAAGAACAACAGAATGCATTCACATCAGATTGGTATAACAGGAATGCTGCAATAGAGCCCATGGTAAAAGTTATAGTCTACCTTTTATTTGAATTGTACTGTCAGTAAACTTCAATGGTTGATTTTCGGAAATCAAAACAATTGAAGCATGCAAGGTTCATTCACATCAGATTGTTATAACAGGAATGCTGCAATAGAGCCCGTGGTAAAAGTTATAGTCTACCTTTTATTTGAATTGCAATGTCAGTAAACTTCAATGGTTGATTTTCGGAAATCGAAACAATTGAAGCATGCAAGGTTCAGAAACATCTGTTTTTTTTTCGATTCTGCGTAATAGTAGACAAAGCTTTGATAAGGACACTGGCCTTTGAAATCCATTAATGCACTTTATAAATTATCAGGAATCAAAACATTAGGTAAAACAAAGCCCAGATAAAAAAAACCTAATAGAACCCAAAATCCAATTGAATTTAGTTTAAAAGATAGAGACATCATCTGGTTCATGGATTACATATTAATGAGAATTTGAAGGAACGTATGGAAGAAGTTATATTTAACAACAAAGTAAGATGGACGAATTCACCTGTGTAATCAAGCAAAACCGTATTTTTCTACAATCCTTAGAATTTTCACCATTGAGTGAGCTGAACAAAAACCCCGATTAACTTTCCTAAAAGCAAAAAAAAAAATCAAATTGGTTAGGTTTGTATGAGCATCGTAACCAATGAATCTGCGAAGAAGATAAACAATTACCTGAGTCAATTATTAATATGAAAAGAATTAAACCCAGAATTAGGGTTCGATAAGAATTTTTTATTAATATGAAAAGAATGAAACTACTATGTTGTTGATGCAAACTGGAAGAGAGTGGAGATTCAATTCAAGCTCTATCATCAAAAGTCCCAGGAAATTTTCTTTTTTGATTTTGTCGTGATTGCATTATCTGTTTGATTTGAAAACCAAGAGCAGAAGAAAGAATCATTAAATGAGATTCCATAGATTTGTTGTTTCTCGGTGTATGAGATATGAAACATAGACTTTATCGAAATTTCCGGTTATTACAGCAGAGCCCCAAATTTGTCGTTTTTCATTGCGATATTCATACACCCAACATTGATTCAATTCGATCAATACAAAGAAACATCTGTCCCCGAAAAAAGGAAAAGATTACCTCAAATCTAGACAGAATCCACAGCCCAGAATGCGTCAACACCAGTCAGCAAAAAAATGTCTTTTCACTTTTGGTCCAATAAATGGATCTTGTCTTTTAGTCCCTATATACTGATTTTGCTACATCCAGGATTCCAGACACACACACAATTCCAAATTAGAATATTCACGCACCTCATATTATACACCATCCATCACACATCGCACGTCATTCAGACATAGTATTTTAAAAACTAAACCCAAAATCTAATGATCAAATAGAAACTTAAGAAAAAACTAAAATCCAACCATAAGGAGAAAACAGTAGTAACCTTATTGTGGTTCTAAGCTGAGATTAGATTCATTGTGTACATATTCTGCAATCAGAACACCCAAACATCAGATAAAGAAAAAATATCAATACGAAATCAGAATGGTATTTATGAATATGGTTCCCTGCATATAGAGCCAAAAGAGCTTACCATGACTGGCGTTGTCTCTGCATCGCCCACCAATTTTATCCCCATTCAGAAAACCCACCATTTTCTGATTCAAGATAATTACATAAGGAAAATATATATCATTGCATAAATTAATTTGAAAGACTTTTATAATGCTTACCATGATGGCCATCGTCTCTGCTTCGCCCAAATTTAGAATGATGAGAATAATCTGGTAAAGATAATAAAAATCCGTTACACATTAGGAATCCTAGGTCTTCGTCGTTGCCAGATTTTGATAACTTTATTTAACCTTGTCTCCTTCTTGAATTTACAGTTCCAATCTCGTTCCTTACTATCAGACACACCTTCCGTCTCGGAACTCTCAAATCCTTTCACTTTCTTAGCATCCGCCTACTTATTTATGGGCTCCTTAACTTAATGTCGTTTACGCTTCTTCATTATTTTTTACAATGCTACAACTTCATACATTTCTTTGAGACCCATAGTCGTTGCAAGACCTATTACTTATCGAAGCAAATAAACTTGTAAAAAATGAAAGTACAAAAGATTAGTAAACAATAAGTTTTCTTAGAACTTTGTAACATCAGGTGATATGTAGATTTTGGCTATGACCTGAATGATCAATACATCTTTCTCTTAGTCATCAACATGGAGTCATGGGCTCAATTTCTACTTTAATCCACAATCAAATACTTCCCCGGTCCAACTTGTCATAACATGTGAATCAAATTCATTCCACAATCTTGCAAAACCAATAGGGAAAAAAGCATAACATTCAAAGAGCAACTATCTGACTGACTATATATTAAACCACACCTGCAAAACTCGTTCCGTGTGACTCAGTTCAAGATCTTATTTTTGTGCACGGAGTGAAGTATATACTCAACTGAACCGCAAAGTTGCAAATATCTTGGTTCCGAGAACTTGATTCGAACACTTCCATGGAGAATCTCTGCAGAAAAAATACACTTCGTTTAACACAATACCCTCATCTCCCTCATCGGTCATTTTTATATCTAAGCAAGCTCCAATTATACATAAAAATCAGAATCGGTGTTTACCTTAATCTGACCATCACCAGCACTCCTGGCCATTAGATTATGAGAAGATTACAACTACCTTTTTTCTTGCTTGTTCATACAAAATCAACATCCTTTCAACATATAAACCTTACAAAATTCAAATACAAAGGTGTGAGATGCCGCTCCAACTGATCTTAGCTGGACACAACTCCCACTGATCTTAAGTGCCATGACGTGGAGCGATTTC